>PVJX010032039.1:0-20734 GCA_004027295.1 Dolichotis patagonum | reverse complement strand
TGAAGTCAATTTAATTTATGAGATTTCTAAATGCACATACTGAAAGTGTAAGAAATTGCTATGTTGCACATTCTCATCTAAAATTGATGTCCAGTTTGTACAAGGATGTGCATGTTGAAGTTTGTTATAAATCAACAAATCAATCTTTCTTTCCTTTTAGAAAATTTGAAATGGAATATTACAAATGACTAATTTTAATGTATTTCTGTGAATATTAATATCTTTATCATCATACAAGGTGGCAGGAAGTAATAATTGACAATTTAAGAGCTAACCATCTTGTAGAAGGCAAAATCTTTTTAGCTGTTGTGCTGTATTGATAGAAATGTTCATTTCTCTTATGAGTCACTTGGATTACCAACATTTTAATAGACTCATCTTTCTCCACATCCACCCAGCAAAGCTTAATCTCACCCTTTAGTTTTTCTTAGTTACTTTTAATGCACAAAGATGAATTTCTTTTCAGTTTTTGTTTCATGAGCTGAGACATTCCTGACTTTCAGTTTATAGGTTTAAAGGCTCTAGTAGTGTAGGTAATTCCCTTGAAATAATCAGTCAGTCAATGTCAAATGATCATTTTGTTCTCAAAGGTCTACTAAAAATATAATTAAAAACACTGATATATCATTCATTGTTGGCAGTAATCATTATGAAATATACAGTTAAACACTTTTAGTTATCAGTTAATATAATCTAACCATAACAGGGTAAATCATTATTTATGTGTTTTGAGATCTCTGAGATAATGACTTTGTTTTTCTTCACCTAACAAACAAATTGAAGTGAATAATTGCAGTGAGATAAACTGAAATGAGTTTTTATTTGAATAAGGTAAAATCAGAGTATAAATTGCAGGGTGTATTTTATTACATTTTATATATACTATAAAAAATTGTGTATGCAACATGACAACTTTAGGTTATGTTCCACCTATCTACTGCCATGAAACAAAACATGTAAGCCCTTATTGTTTTTTTTTTTTAATTTAGTGCTTTAAGGGAATATTTATTTTGATGTGAAACCTGTAATTTGTGAAATGATGATCACGGTAGCCCTTCTTTTCTCTACGTAGTGGTAAGTGGAGCACAGTAACTGAGTCTAGAAAATCCATTTTCAATGTGGTTTCCTAGAATAGATGGTAAATCACATAAACTCCTCTAAGGGATCACTAATTTTCCTCACAGACAGTGCTTAAGAGCAAACTTCTAATGGAAGATAACTTAAAATATATTAGTTCCTTAAGGTCTGAACCATGAAAATTTGCTTAGATACTTATGCTTTCACAAGCATTGCAAATTTAGAAATCCCAGTTACTAGGAAGAAATGAAAGAATGTACTATCTAAGGGGTATAAATGGAAAACAACTCTCACGGTTCATGTGTTTTTCTCCGTGTTTTTTCAACACTTTTCTCTGAAGTGAAATTAATTCAATTTCCTTTAGAAATAAATAAACATTGAGAATGTTTTGATGTTCAGTTTTTGTTAATGTATGATTGGATATGATTCATGGTATTTCATAATTTCTTTAAAAATAGAATTAAAGGAGAATTTTGTATTGTTTCCTTTTCACTTATAATGACTTTTTTGCCCATTTTCCACTACATACTTGCATATTCTATAATTCAGACATAGTATTGCAGTATATTGATTTAACTAAATTCTTCACTTGTTAAAATTATCACTTACTTACCTATGTATCCATACTAAGCATCTTTCAGTTCTTTTTAGTCTGTATTGCTTATTTTCACTTTATAATTTTATTTTAGTTGAAGTGTTTTTGGCATGTGAAGTGAATTATGTTACAATTCTTTGAAACTTTTCTCAGTCTTTGAAGTTTAAAGATGTATTGCCCTAAAATTGTTTTTCAAATTGAAAAAATACATAAAATGAGATTTTCCTTCTTTAAAATATTAAATCCACAGTTCAGTTTTGTTACCATAAACACTATATTGTACATCATAACATTTAAAATTTTCATTTGCATGACTGGAACTTTATACACATGGAACAACAGTCATTCCTCCTTTTCCCTCACCCTGGTAGGCACCATTATATTTTCCTTGTGGTTGATTTTGACCATTTTAGCTTCTCCTATAAGCATAATTACATATTTTCCCTTCTATAAGTGGTAATTTTATATAGAGATATATTCACAAATTTCCTCTATGCTGTAGTATACTATAAAATTTTCTTATGATTTATGATTGAATAATGTTCAATTATATGTACAAACTACATTTTGATTACAGATTCATCCAGCAATAGAATTGTAGGTATGTAGGTTTTAACCTCTAGATTATTGTGAATATTGGTATAATGAATTTGAGTGCAAATATATTTTAAGAACCTGATGTTAATTTATTTCAATAAATGATGTTACTAGATTTAATGAAGTGCACATAATTGAGTTCACTAAAAGGAACCACAGCATTTTCTTTGGTAATTCTGCCACTTTACTTTTCCAGTAACAGAACATGTGACATATTTCTCTTGATTCTTGCCAGTAACTAGTTTTTATTTATTGTATTTCATATGTTTTATTGATGAGAATTCTAATAGGCATGAAAAAGTATTTTATTATGATTTTCACTTATATTTCCCTGAAGATTTGTGATACTTAAATTACAATTGAAGAAAAAGATTTAAATGATAATATTAAAATATTATACAATTTTTATTATATCTATATTGATTTCAAAATTAAGCTTAATACTTGCACATGTTTTGAATTAGTTTGCTATCATTTCAGTTTGAAGGACAGTTGTTTATTAACATCAGACTTACTGCTCTTATGATGTATGTCAGTATTTATTTATATAAGAAACTCATTTCTTATTTATTAAGATAGAAGTCTTACTATCTTATTTCTGATTGACTGTTCAGGTGTTGTTCTGCCACTATTTCAGTGATTGAACATTATAATCTGATTTTATTTTTTGGCTCCTAACTCTTTATTTCTCAGAATTTCACATATCCTCACTTATGCCACATAATGCATCAGTTTTCAGTATCCTCCCTTTGTTCCTGGTCTTTGACAACTGGGTTATAATGTATCTTTCTGGATTTCTTTGGGGTCATCTTATTTATATTCTTGTTCTCTGCGTGGCTTCAGAGCACCTAGAACATTCTAGCTCCATCGATTTTCCAAGACAGGTAAGACTTTCTTCCCCTCCCTAGGAAGGCTCAAGGATGTCCTTTGTCAGTGATGTGGAGCATGGCATGAGAACCCTTCCATTTATTTTTTACTGGCTTTGGTACAGCTAGTTTAACACACCTCAGGTGCAAGATCATGTTCGCTATTTTCACTATATATTACAAAGTTTGATAAACACATTGTTTTTGGAACAGGGAACCTGTAAGAAAAAGAAGGTCAGATTCTTATTTTGGCATATTTCTGATGTTATTCTCTCTGCTATAATCTTTAATTAATTTAAAAATGATTTAGTATTTTCTAAAATTATTTTGTGGTATAGAAATTTAGTGTTTGATAGTACTTCTAATTTCTTCTCTTAATTTTTTATTATATTTTTAAAAATACATACATAGATTGACCTTAAATAACAAAATACTGAATTCTATATTCCTTACATTTTTTCACAGGATCTTAAAAGAGCTGATTTATACACAAAAATGCCTTTTAGAGTAATATAGCTTTGTCTAAAGTGTTTGAAGTTATCTGTCATATGTAAGCAAATAATTAATTTACTTTCCCAATTTAGATTATAGCTGTAGAAGCAGGATGTCTCCATTCACTGAAGACATGTCTTTATCCATATTCCTTAATATTATATTAAAAATATTACTTCAAATTTCTAGTATGTGATCAATTTTGTGCAGTGTAGCATATTTTCCTCTGGGTGTGTATGCAAATTGATCTGACTTTGATACTATAAAATTTTATTTCTTTTGTCAGAGAAACTATATTTTAATGGAGTTCTGATAGTATGAAAACAAAATACATATTATTGAATCTATAAATATTATGTAAATGGGCAGTTTAAATAATATTAATATTTTGGATGGATAAATTTAACTTTTAGTACTATTCTCATTGCTGAGACAAATTACACCTAAAATTAAAGGAAGAAAAATTAATTTTATGTCACAGTTTGTAGGGGTTTCAGTCCATACTCTGCAGAGTCCAACGCATGGCAGCATGGTAAAGTGACATTGCAGAGGAAAAATAGTCCACAGCAAGGAAGGTAGGAAGCAGCAAAGCAGCAAAACAAAGAAGCAGCAAATCTCCTTCTCCCTTTAATCCCTTCCAGGCTACAAGATTTTTGGGTTGTGACACCGATATTAGAGTGGATTTTCTCATTATCCACACTCAGAACTATGCTGCATAATTTATAGAAAACTTTGTGGTTGAACACCCTTAATTAAAACTCACACCCCATAGATCTAGTCACTTCTGAGGTTGTGGGGGGATATCTTGATACAAGCCATAATAATATTTTGCATATTACTGTAATGCACTGTTGGAAAATATTTTCAAATATGTAGTCAGAAAAGCAGACATACAGAAAACTATGTCTAGAAAATACAGAAAATTGTGAAAACTGCTAATTTCTTACCTATAGACAGTGATGTGTATATATCTTTGTATATAAGCTATGTTAACAGTAGCTTTTCAGTGAAATTTAAAAATAAAAACACTTCAATAAAGAATAAAATTTAGGGAAAACAGAAACATTAAAAAATTACACTGATATAATACTATTATAAATAAAACATTTGAATTTATTTTCACTTTTTAAAATGTCACTATTTTAATAGTATATAGACAATTGTGTCTGCCATTTTGATTTAATTACACTTTCTTTACAATTTTTTTCATTTTAAAGAGAAAAATACACAGAAAAGAAAACAAAGAGACATAGAAACAACTGCAAGAATAATGAAAAACTTAAAATAGTAACAAATAGGCTTTCAAAACAAGATGGTAGGAATTTAACAATGGTCGTAATATGCATAATGTTACCACAAAAGAGTTGCTTAGGTTACAAGATACAGGCATGCAAAATTGATCTTATCATATATAAACCACTCATCTCCAAGAACTAATAGAATTAGCAGTATAATCTTCTTAGCTATTTTATTTATATATAAACAAATTTACATATTTTTTCCTTTTCCCTTCCTTCTTTTCTCCTTTCCCGATCCCAGTTTTTTTTCCCCCTTTGAGCAGTTTCTTACCCTTTCACAGTATCTATTGTAGACTTTGGAACTTATTGTCTCTTTCATTTTCATACACTATGCAGACAATATGGCATTTACACATATTAGTCTCATTTATTTCACTTATGATTATGGTCTCAAGTCTCATCCATTTACCTATAAAAGCCTTGATGTAATCTTTCCTTATATCTGAGTATTACTCCATTTTACAAAAAATACCATATCCTTTGTAACCCTTCCTCATTTGATGGGCATTTGGGTTGTTTCCAAGATAAAACAGTGCTGCTAAAAACATGGGTCCACAAATATCACTGTGGCATGATGTTTTCAATTCTTCATGGAAAATGCCCAGAAGAGGGATATTTGGGTCAAATGGGACCTCTAATTCTAGCTTTTTGAACAACTTCCACAATAATTTCCCCAGTGGTTACACCAGCCTAACTTTCACCAACAGTGCAGAAGAGTTCCTTTTTCCCCACAGCCTCTCCAGCATTTGTCATTGGTTGATTTCTTTATCTTAGCCATTATTTATAGAGTGAGATGGAATCTCAGCATTTAGTTAGCATTTCTCTGATGACGAATGATGCTGAACATTTTTTCTTATATTTATTTGCATTTGTATTTCTTCATCTGAGAAGTGTGTATTCATCTCAGATGCCCATTTTTGGACAGGGTCTTTGAATTATGGGGAATGATCTCTCTTAATTCTTTATATGTTCTAGATACAAGTCCTCTCTCTGAGGGAGAATTGGCTAAGGTTTTTTCCCAGTTTGTGCATTTTGTTTTGACATGCAAAATTCTTTTTAATAAGATCCCAGTTGTTCATTCTTGGAAGCATTTCCCATAAAGTTTGATTTTTGTCCATGTACTCTCTACCTACCCCTATACATTCAAAATTTCTACCTACTTTGTCTTCCAGTAGATTTTTCATTTCTGTTTTAAGATTTAGATCTTTGATCAATTTTGACATTAGTCTAGTGCATGGTGATAGACATGGATCTAGTTTTAGTTTTCACCATTTGGAAAGTCAGTTTTTCCAGCACCACTTATTACGGAGGCATTCTTTCTTCCAGGCAACGTGTTTGGCCCCTTTGTTGAAGATAAGGTGGCTGAGTGGGTTTGTAGTTGTGGTCATATCTTCCAATCTATTCCATTGATGTTTGGGTCATTTTTTGTAAGCACCATGCTGATTTTAACACAGTGGCTTTGTAGCATATGTTCAAGTTAGGGATTCTGAAGCCTCCTGCCTTGCTTTTGTTACCTTTGTTATGCTACATTACTTCTGGTTCCAGATGAATTTTAGGAATGATTTCTATAGATCTGTAAAGTATGCTAATCATATTTTGATTGGAACTGCATTAAATATGTATAACAATTTTGAGAGAATGGTTATTTTTCAGTGTTTGTTCTTTGTATCCATGGATGAGGAATGTCTTTCCATTTTCTGAAATCCTCTTTGATTTCTTTTCTCAGATTAATGTAATATTGAATGTATAGATATTTTACTTCCTTTGTTAGCTTGATTCCTAAGTATATCATTTTTTTGGGTTCTACTATGAAGGATATTATTTCCTTTATTTCTCTCTGAAAGGATTGTTTTTTGTGTACATGAATACTACTGATGTTTGAGTGGAGTTTTGGGAGTCTTCTATCCAGATTCTTATGTTATCTGCAAATAATGATACTGTAATTTCTTCCTTTCCTATTCTTATTCCTCTTATTTCTCTTTCTTGTGTAATTGCACTGGCTAAAGTTTCCAGAACTATATTGAATAGAAGCATTAATAGCAGACATCCTTGTCTTGTTCCTGATTTTAGATTGAAAGCTGTTAGTTTTTGTTCATTTTGTAACATGTTGGCTGTTGCTTTATGGTATATGGCTTTTATCAGATTGAAGTAAAGAACACCTATTCTGATTTTATGTAGGGTTTTTATTGTGAATGAGTGTTGGACTTTATCAAAAGCTTTTCTTGTATCTATTGAGATGATCGTGTGATTCTTGTATTGAACTATATTGATATGGTGTATTATTTACATTAATTTGCATATGTTGAACCATCCCTGCATTCCTAGGATGACTCCCACTTGGTCATGGTGTATAATCTTCTTGAGATTCACTGCATATTATTTGGCAATATTTTATTTAGGATTTTTGCATCTATGTTTATTAGGGAGATTGGTCTGTAATTTTCATTTTTGATTGGGTCTTTCTCTATTTTTTGTATTAATGTAAAACACTTCCAGAAATTAATTGGTGAGAATTGTTTCCCTTTCAATTCATTGAAGAGTTTGAGGAGTGTTGTTATTATATCTTCCCTAAGTTTCTTGTAGAAAATTCAGCAGTGAATCCATCAGGATCTGGGCTTTTCTTTGTTGATAAAGTTCTAATTACGCTTTCAATTTCATTAATTGAAATTGAGTTATTCAGCAGTTTTACATCTTCTGGATCCAGTTTGGTTGTTGATATGTTTCTAAAAATCTGCTCACTTCTGTGGTATCAAACCTATGAGAGTAAAAGTTTTTGACATAGGTATTGATGATATTACATATTTTTAGAGGGTCTGTAGTGATTTCACACTTTTCATTCCTTACTGCATGAATCTGAATTTCTTTTTTCCTATTTTTGATAAGGTTGGCTAGCAACTTATCAATTTATTTTATTCTTTCAAAGAACTAACTGTTCAATCTGTTGATTCTTTGTATGATTTTCTTAGTCTTCATTGCATTGATTTACACCCTTATCCTTATAATTTCCTCGCTTCTTTTTGGTTTGTGCTTGACTTACTGTTCTTTTCCTATATGTTTGCGGTGTAGCATCAAATTATTTATTCATGTTCGTTCTGTTTTCCTGATGTGAAAATTCACCACAATAAACTTCCCTGTGAAGACTGTTTTCATTGTGTCCCACATGTTCCTGTAAGTTGCATTTGCATTTTCCTTTGCTTGTAGATATTATTTAATTCCTTTTTTAATTTTCTCTGTGACCCATTGACTATTCAGGTGGGTATTATTTAGTTTCCATGTGTTCATGGAGGTTTTCTGATTTCTTTTGTCATTAATTTCCTACATCATGGCACTATGCATTGGATAACTTTGATTGTTTATATTTACTTAGGCATCTTCTTGGGCTAGTGTGTGCTGTATTTTAGAGATGTCCTGTGTGCAGCTCAGAAGAATGAAGATTCTGTTGGTTAGAATACTCTATACACATTGACTAAGTCCATTTTTTCACACTTTTGGTTTATTTCTGCTATATCTTTGCTGATTTTTTCTAATTGATCTGTCTTTTTGTGACAATGGAGTATTATTGCATATTTGATTTTTCATGTGTATTGATAATTGTCTTATATAGTTGGGTGCTCCCTTATTTGGTGAATATATATATGTATGATTGTAATCTCTTCCTATTGAAATTTTCCACTAACAAGTATATAGTGACTTTTCTGGTTACTTTTCTCTCATTGCTGGAACCAAATATCTGACCTGAAACCCAAAATGAAAGAAGGAAAGGTTTATTTAGCTTAGAATTTTTAGAGATTTCAGTCCTTAATCATCTGGCTCTAAGGCAGAGTGGCATGGCACAGGGGCAACACTTCAAGGCAGCAACCAGAGCAAAAGGAGAACCAGAGCAAAAGGGATAAGAACAAGCCTCTTCTCCTGACTTATATTGTACACAAGCCACTGCCCCCTCCAAGGTGGGTGTAGCACTAACAAAATCCTCTTGCCCTTCTTTGCACAGCATGAGGATATTTACAAATAAGAGCCCTGGCTTCCTGCTGAGTCTCTCAGTTAAACTTCTAAACTTCTCAAGTCCACCCAGTGTATCAACCATAACAGTGATCTTCTTTATCTCTTTTAATCATTCTTGGTTTGAAGTTCACATGTCTGTAAACAGAATCACTACTCCTGATTTTTTCTGGGTTCCTGTCACATGGAGTATTGTTTTCTGTCCTTTGACTTTCAGTCTGTGAGTTTCCTTTGGTGTTAAATGTGTTTCTTGTATATAGTATACTGCTGGATTTTGTTTCATAATCCATTCTTTCAAGCTGTTTCTTTTTATGTTAATGGTTATAAGTGATATATATTGACTTATCTATGTCATATTATCTTTCTGTTGTTGGTTCCCCACTTCTACTCCTCTGTTTAATTGCTTGTCCTGCTTATCTGTTACTTGTTCTTTCTGATGTTGTTCTTGGAACTATGATCATTTCTGTCTTTTTCTAGAATGTGTTTTAGTACTCTCTGTAGGGTTGGTTGGGCTGTCATGAAGTTCCTCAGTTGTTCTTTGTCTTGGAAGTGTCTTATTTCTCCATTGATTTTGAAAGTGTTTTTCAGGGTACTTCAATGTAGGTTGGAAATTGTTTTCTTTCAGTACTTAAAATACTTCACTCCATGCTTTTCTTAACTTGATGTTTTGTGTTCAGAAGTCTGCCTTAACTCTAATAAGATTTTCTTTATAGATGATCTGTTTCTGTTTTTTAGCAGCTTTTATATTCTGCACTTATGTTGAATTTCTGAGATCTTTACTATTATATTTCTGGGTGCACATTTATTTTCGTTATGGTTAGTTGGAGTTCTACATGCCTGACTTATCTGTATGTCAGTTTATTGCCCCATATATGGAAATTTTCTGCTATTACTCCTGCAAATTATATTTTTATGCCATTTTTATTGTCTCCCTTTTTGTTGACACCTATGTTTCTTGTATTGTTTTACTTTACCTTGTCTTGCAGCTGTGGAACTGTTATTTCCAGATTCCTTGTTATTTTTAAAAACGGTTTCCTTTCATGAGCACCTGTTACAATAATGTCTTTGCGATCTAAGAGTGTATCTTCAGTTTCATTCATGCAGTTTTGCCAGCTTTCAGTGCAATTTTTGACCTCCTAGATATCTCTTTGAATCTGTTTCATGTATTCTGTTTCCTGTATTGTTCATTCAAGGTTTCCACCACTTTCCTTTGCCCCTCTATTTTTTTATCTATGTCTTCTTTGGATATAGTCACCAGTTCTTTCATTATGTTTATCATTTCTGTTTGTATCAGAGAAATTATTTATAATCTTATTTCCTTTGCAGCTTCCTGGAGCTGTTTCTTGTGTTGCTATCATTTCAGAGATTTCAGGTGTGTGATTTCCAAAATCATCCATGTCTCTGTCTCCTGAACTTGTACTGGATGCATTGGAAGTTTGAGATTGCATTTTTGTTCTTTCATTTTGGCATTTTCATGTTCCTCTGTATTAGTCACGTTCCAAGTCCTAGTTGTTTTCCATTCTGGTGGGCTGTCCAGCAGCAGGCCCCATGGGTCTCACAGAGGGTTCCTGGATGACTGCAGATTGCTAGGCACAGGTTCCCACTCCTCACTTGCCTCACAGATTGTTCCCAGGTGTGGATAGGTCATTGGGTATAGACTCCCAGTCCCCACAGACCTCACTGAGGGTTCCTCAGTGTGGGTGGGCCCTGAGTACAACTTCATAGCCCTTTCAGGACTCACTGAGGGTGACTGCAGGTCACTGAACACAGATTTACAGTGGGCCTCAGAGATGAGTTCAGGTGAAGGAAAATCTCTGGACACAGCTTCCCATTCCCCAATCAACTTATGAAGGGTTCCCAGATGACTGCAGATCACTAGGCAGACTCTCAGTCTCCATAGGCCTCAGAGATTTCAAATAACTTCTTGAATTTATTTTATAAGACAATTACTTTCAAACAAGATTGATTTTCTAAAATCAGATATTCATCTCATGTACAATAATAATGCTTTGTGATAGCGAAAATTCAAAAATATACAGCAAAGACAAATAACATAGCTTTACTACTTTAAGTATGATTTAAAGTGAGCCTAAAATTCACATTATCCCAAAGAATTAACTGATAATATGTAAGTATAACTGTCCCTTTGTATGAGTTACACATCTCTGTAACCATCCACATCTGTAACCATCTCAACCATCCACAGAACAAAGCATGCAAATATCATGTATGACAAACACATACAAAAAAAATTCAAAAGAATCAAAAGATGGATGGAGAGAGGAAAGGAAAAAGAGAATGGAATAAGGAATTAAGATGTGTCCTGTACATGTAACAACTTCCTACAAGGAATGTAAATATTATTTACTATACACATGTACTAAAAATTTAAAATAAAAAAAGAAATTATGTCTACAAAAAATGCACACATTGTTTCTTTATTATGCTCTAAACAATATTGCATAACAATTGCCATCTGCACTTCATTAGATATGATAAATTATTCAGCAAAGATCTAAAATATGCAAGAGAATCTGTGTAGGCTATATGTAAATACTCTGCCACTTATGTAAGGCAATTGAGCATCTGGAGATTTTGTTTACTGTCAGAGTTCCTGGAACCCATACTCTTTGAATAATAAAGGATGACTATATAGTTAAATGAATGATGATTATATGTACATGGTACTTTAATGTAACATACAAAGTAAATAATACAGTGAAAGGAGTGTCATTATTATTAAGATATTTCAGGGAAAGTATAATGCTAGACAGAATTTCAGGCTGGTAAGTCAACTTACTGGACACAGACACTTTCAACCATTGAATATAAGCAAAATGCAGTGGAAAATCTTAGTAGAAAGAAATAATTCAAATAGCAAAGACATGTATATTACATAAAAGACAGAAATTTTATTTCTCTAGCAATATTCTCTTCCTTAAAAAAAATTAATCATATATTTTATGGGTTGCTCAAATATTTACAATGAAAATAACATTATAGGTTATGTAAACTAATAATTTTCATTACAGAAAATAATATTACAGGTCATCTAAACTAATAATTTCCATAACATATTTAAATAAAATACAAATAAAAGCGCTCTAGTCAAAAGCGTCACATTTTTCTTCCAGGGCAATGAAAATTTTGAAATCACATTCCTAAACAAATATGTAACAAAGAATGTTATGAAGTTCATTGAATTGTATGTTTTATCTCATGCATTGATTGTTTGATTATTCTACTTATTAACACAATTATTTAATCAGTAATATTCATATTATTAAACATATTGTATATTTTTAAATTTCCAGATGCATTTATATATTAATTTTCAGAATTTTAAGAACTCACAAAACTAAATAACAAAATAAAATAATCTAAGTAAAAATGAAGGAAAGCCCTCAATAGATATTGTGAGAGCCCAGCAAGTACATGAAAAATATCAGTGTTACTAACCACCAGGGTAATGTAAATTAAAATTATAATGAAAAATCACTTCATATCTATTAGATTGGCTGTTATCAAAAAAAGAAAAATAAGAAAGGATAGCAGAAAAGCAGAAATACATATACTTGTTACTAATGATAGCCATCACGTTATGTAATAGCTATCCTGAAATCTTTTCTGCTATTTAAATTACATTTTGTATAAAATATCCTAAATGAAAAAATAAACCAAAATTGTGTAAATATTTTCATATTTTAAACATTTATTTAAAAATTACTAAAAAATTCTAAGTAAAGATATTAAGAGATTATGCTAATTCTTAGACATAAAAGAAATATTTGCTTTTCAGAAAATTACAAAATAACAACATAAAAATCTGTCTGTAGCTAACATCATTGTAAAGTGGTTGCCAACTTTAAAATCAATACACTGTGTGTAATTATTGATATTCATGAATGAAATGTCAATTTTGAATATTTGCCCCTTGTTAATCATCTGGTTTGTCTCTATTAATTTCAAACCCTTCTTGCATCACCCGAGTATTTTGAAATGTCACTAACCACACATGCTTTTTTTTTTCTAGTACCGTGAATTGAACTCACAACCTTGCTCTTACCACTCAAGTGCTTGAGACACTGAGCTAAATTCCCAGCTATAACCACATGTGCATGATTTCTTCAGGTTAACATTTTAAGGAACTGTTATTCAAAAAAAATTTTTTTAAATATTGGGTGCTAACCTAGATCCCTGATCTCCCAAACAAGTGTATGGCAAGGTTTAAAGAAAATGAGACAAGTGGTACGATTTTAGGGCTCTAGGAGCATCAAAACCCTTTAGCTGAACTCAAGACTCAGGGCTAAGACAAAGACTTCTCTGGACCACCCACTTTATTAGATCTAACAACAAGGGGCAGGGTAACTGAGGATTGTGCAGGCAATGAGCAGGACTGTGGAAGTTACTTCAAGGATGTCTCCAAGTAATGACCCAAGTCAATTCAGCAGAACTGTCTTATCATGAAGGCATGATAGAAGTGAGACTGTAGGAATAATTCCTGCAGCTGCAGTCTCTATCTACTTAATTGATGTTTGAGCCAAGTGTCTGCAGCTGTGGCCTTATCTTTCCCTTTGAGGTATCTCTGGCCTCACAGGCCACTACAGGCCTCAGCCAGGGCCAGTGATTCACAGAGGTTCACTTACTACGAATCAGCTCCTGTCGCCAGGCAAGGGACCGAGGCCTAGGACAGACTCACAGATAAACATAGAAAGCCAATTAGTAAAATTTAAATCCTGCTCAGAGCCACTTTGTGGTGGTCTACAACATTAAAGCCCTGAAATTCTAAATAGATATGTTGTTATGCACTTTTTAGGTATAAGACAACCATTGTACACTAGTTTCACAATTAGTGTTCTTGTTATGTAAGTGGATGAAATTAATGTTAACTATATTCATTAGACAATAATGATGTATATCACTGTATATATTACTGTATATTACATGGTATTCTATATAAGACATCCTGTATTTCATTAACCCTATTATGTATACTTTTTCATATTTTAAAAATTCTGAGTTAATTCTATATTTTGTAACTGTCATGATTAGAAGATATTGAGTCACTTTAATTGACATTTTAACTGGAAACTTCCAGATAGAATATAAACAAAGAGTGTACCTAAAAATGTATGTTTTCCTTTGTATTTCTAGTAGGTAAATCTTTAATTAAATAATGAAATCTGCATACATATTTAGACTTACACTGGAATAATTAACAGAAATTTGGGTAAATTATGAGGGTAAACTTACCTAGCTAGCCTTTTCTGATGGCCAGTTCAAGGAGAGAGTGACAGGTGATAGCTAGGACCACTTTATAAATCAGAAATTCCCTGTTGACATCAAATATGGGATGTTTCATGGAAAATGGAGTAAGGAACTGTGGGCACTATTGTGTCTGGCTTTCTTCTACTGTACTAAGTGAAATTCTACTCTTTTTCACAGTTATCCTTAAGTGGGAGTTCTAAGTAGATAAAGACCTCAATGAAGTCAAAAATTAAAAGGTAATAATTAGAATAATAATTTTCCATCTAACTATCTAATGTATGATTGGGGAAAAGCAGAAGTTATTGTAATTTGTTATAATGAAGCCTGGGCAATAAGGTGAGAAATCATCAGGAGTGTATTCAGTCATATTTTATTCTCTTACCCTTACCTTCCAAATGAGTGGATGCTTCAGATTCTGCAATCACTGGACCGTGGCTTGTTGGAAAATAAGACAGCTCATTTTTTCAAAGTGAACTATTACTTAAAGAAGAGCACTTTCTTCATCTCTCTCATTATTTTTCTTGCTTTGTGGGTTAAGTGGACTCAATATCAAAGCCAGCATCACATGTCCCCTGCTCCTCCTTCTAACACACAGAGACAAGCACAGACAGCTGCTCAAGTCATATTTAGGCAATCAGGCCAAGATAGGAGCTAAAAAGGAGGATGGGACATTCATCTCCTTTTATGTCAAGGTCTGTGTGGGAGAGTTAGTCATACTGCTTCATCCCATGGCCCTGTGAATAGACTTAAAATTTATTCTGTGGACACAGATGTCTTGCTGTCTTTCTCCACAGGTACAGCTAATAGTCCAGAAAGTAAAGATGACACCTTCATGGATTCCTGTAAATGTAATTTAGTGCATGTCCTAAGTCACAGTTGTTTCTTAGGTTTTTCTTTATATTCAAAGGTGGGGGGAAAAAAAGAAAGGCTGACTGGGTCACAAAATATTAACATATGTCACTATTAATACGACTGTTTCATTATTTAACATAATAAGTCAGATACAGTATCTTATTCAATGCACTCAACATCTTAATAAATTAGTCTTTGTGTATCCCCACATTTATTGGATGATAAAATGATAGTTTTATGGTTAAGTCATCATCTGAAATCTAACAGGTAGTAAATGGTGTAGTCTGACTTCAGACTGTGGTCTTCTAACTCTAGAATTTGAATTCTTACACTACGTTGACAGAGGCCAGTGATATTTGGCTCGTTGACTACAAGAAAGCAGCTGTTAAGTGAAAATCATAGAAATACCTCACTGTGATCCAAAAAAGACAACTGCTGCTCCTACTGGTCTTTTCTTGCTTGCATGTGGGGCCACAGACACCAGCCCAGGTCTGAAAAAGTTTCCTTTTTATCTCTGTGAGTGCACTGTGGGGTCAGATGGTGTGACAGTAGATAATAGACATGCTAGGCACACAGGTGTGTTTCCAGATTAGTCAGCAGGATTAGAAGCATAAAGAAACCCTCTCTGAAACAGGACAGAAGATTGCTTCCTTGTGGTCCAGACAGTGGGGTTCCTCTTGTCTTATCTTCAGGTCCTGGCAACTCAGACTTGTTTCCCTGGATACAAGAGCTTCCCTGCTTAGAGGAACTGAATCATCGATTAAGTTTGAATTTGTTCAGATAGTCTCAGAAAGGACAAATACTCTCTGAACAACATGAGTGACTACATTTTTAGGAAAATAAGTACAAATACATTGCTTTATAAAATATTATATATCGGGTCCTGACCTAGATCTCCACTCACCCAAACGAGTGTACAGCAGAGGTTAAATAAAAAGAGACAATTGAATGAATTTTTAGGGCTCCAGGGGGGTCAAAACCTTTAGATCAGCTTGAGACTCTGAGGGATAAGTCAAAAGCTTCTCTGGATCAGCCCACTTTATTAGGACAAAAGGCGGGGAAACTGAGGAAAACACAGGTAATGAGTAGGACCTTAGGAATCACTTCAAAGACTTCTCCAAGTAGTAAATTATACCAATTTAGGAGAACGGTCCTATCTACAATTGATATTTATGGTAGGATTGATACTGCATGAGTGATTTCTGCAGCTGCAGTCTCTATCTTGTTAATAGGGGTTGGAGTGAAGTGTCCAGAGCTGTGGCCTTATCTTGCCCTTTGAGGTATCTCTGGCCTCACAGGCCATTACAGGCCTCAGCCAGAACCAGTGATGCATAGAGATTCACTTACTATGAATCAGCTTCTATCAGCAGGCAAGGGGCCAAAGCCTAGGACAGACTCACAGATAAACATAGAAAGCCAATTAGTAAAATTTAAATCCTGCTCAGAGCTGCTTTGTAATGGTCCCCAACAATTATACATGACTCTCTTATTTAAATTTAGTTTAATACTGATCTTATGTTCAATCATAAGCTATAGAGCACAACTCCTTTTTCAGAAGCAGATATTCTTGAACAAATTATTTTAGGCATTACTTTCTGGGTATCACAACTGATGCCAAGAAACTGCATTGTTTTTATTTAATGAATTAATGCAAAGTCAGATAACTATGTTTTTTTTTTCAAAATGAGAATCATGTCTTTTCTTTATTTACATTACTGATAATACTTAGAAATACATATTGCATTTTTTCCAGTGTTTTCAAGGTAAAGTTTTGTTTCATTTCCTAAACAAACTAAGCAACATTAATAGTAAACTGGATATGATCTTTACCATTTTAAATATGGCATCTATATACTAATACTACAGATTTGGTTTAGTGACTGGCATTGATAGAAAAAGTATTTTCAATTTTGGAGATATAAAGACACTGTTTGATAGAATTCATTAAGTACATTAATCTGCAACTTCCATATTAGATAGCATAAGAATGGGGGAAAATAGAAAAAAATATCAGATCTAGAAATCTGGTTGTAATCAAAGATCTGCCTCTTGAGGGTACAGCGCAATATCCCAAAGTAGTGTGCAAAAGTACATGGGAGACATAAGCTTGACTTGAATTACTGTTATGCTGTCCTAGGGAATTTTAATTTTGGAGTGGAGGTCCATACTTCATAGATGGTTGACAATACTATGATTCTTAACATTCCTTTGTTAGAAACATTGCCTCTGACCATAACTTGCTGCAAAGACTATTTAGGGTTTAAAAATTATTGTTTGATGAGCCAAGATACATAGCATTTTGACAGGATGGATTACATCAAGAAGTTCATTGTTCATGTTAATTTAAGTCCAACCACAAGTTTTATTTTGAAAGGTTTGAGTCTCAGTGAGGGAAGTATATAATTTTAAACTTTTGAGGATTACGGTTAGGATAGCAGAAGTGGGTGAATTCCCGAACAGTCACGCTGAACATAGAGTGTTCCACCCTCCTGCTGTGGAGGAACCTGGGAAATGTTGCATAAACCAGATGCTATGCTCCATTTGTAGTACAGCATGAAAGATATTTAAAGCCTGAATGATCACACACTGATGAATGAAGTGATGTACTGAAATCACAAACAGACTATGTCCATTAGTCTGGGGTAGAAAGGATGCAACCAACATTAGAATAAAAGTCATATACAGCCCCAAACCTCCTCTTTTGCCTGTGACCTTTTATTGTTTATATGCTGTGATTATGGCTAGTTCTATATTCTGCTAACAAGCCTGATTGTTGAGACTTGTTTTGACAATGTGATGCTCTATGTCAGCTCAAAATCTGTGTTGTAGGCTATCTGGATAGGCTAAAGTCAAGCTCACTATTCTGTATGTATAACAAAACCAGTAACAAATATTGCTACCATATAAAATAAGAGATTTTAAATCACTTGCATAATTAAGCAGGCACAAATTTCTTATTTTCTTATAACGATTTCATGGCTTCGTTTACACTTTATCTCCAGTTTTATTACTGGAGAAGATACATTCTTCTTTACTGATAAGAGACTAATATAGTACCAGATTTTATATATTATATACCAAGTAATTGAATTTATTTATATGTTGTATATTATAAAAAATTAATTCATTTGGCATTATACATTAAAAAGTCACTGTATTTAGGTTACAAATATAAAAATATAATTTTTATGTAAAAAAACACAAAATAGACCTATGTCTTTTATATTTCCATAATTTCCATACTTATTTCCTGTTCTTTGCTCTCCAAGTGCATTGTTCTTGCTCTTCTGCTGGTCATCTTTGTTTTACCCATAAAGGATCCTCTGTATGGAATGTGGTCCCTTCTAGTCATGTTTTATTTCCGTAACTTTAGTTCCAGCATCATTTCATATGAAAAATGTTTTTGAATGTTTCAAGATAATTTTGAACATGTTATTTGTATTTTGAAATCTCATAGAAATCTCATAGAAAGAACTGTGATGGGACAGTTGGAAGTACAAATGAATGTTCAACACATGTTGAGAAATTTCTATGTCCCAGAAAACATTATAGGCTGTAAGGATAAACTAGTAAATGAAATAAATGAAACAGTTTCAGGTATATTTTTGTGATTATATGACTAAGTATTTTCTGAATAGATTATTTCTCCAGAGAAAATGGATCTATAATTAAAAGCAAAAAATTGAGTTAGTTTTACATGATGTTTGTTCTCTAAGATTGAATTGTGTTTAATTAATTGCTATATTAACTTAATTAAATTATCAATATTTTGTTTAGCTTTACTCAAGTATGTCAGTCTTTGAAATTTTTTTCTACACAATTTTAACATGACCATGTACCCTAGAATTTCTCAACTTCATTTGAATAAAACTATTAGTCAAGCAGAAGGTAACAAAATACTCTTCCCTTTACATGTAGTGAAAAGAGGATCAAATAAACTTCAAAGTAAACAATACAAAGTGAATAATAAAAATCCTGTAAAATCAATTAGTAAATGGAAATTAGTGAAAAAAATTAATGTAAACGAAGATAGGTTTCTATAATTATACATAAAATTAATGTCTTTAACCTACTAACTATAAAAAATGAAAGACTCAAATTTTGAACTTGACAAATGAAAAGCATTATTATAAATATCAATGGCAACCAAAGCTAATGAAATACTGTGAATGTATCTGTGTCCTCAAACTTGATATCAAATAAACTGATCAGTTTTGAAAAGACATAATTCACTAAAATTTCAAGAAGAATTTCATGCATATAAATTCACTTATGAATTCTAAATGTGTAAGAAATATGTTATACCAATATTTGACAATTTAGTCCAAAAGATGTAAGCATAAAGAATAATTCATAAATCATTCTTTGAGGTCAATATTGCCCTGATATAAAATGAAGTCAATACATAAATGTTATACAGCAATGTCTCTCATAATATGTTTAAAAATCTTCAAGACACAACAAGCAAACTAAATTAAATGATAGAGATAGGGTTGTACACTATTACTAATTGAAATTTATTTATGGATTAAAGTTGTTTCATTTTTTAAAATTAATTTAATGTCTTATAACAACAAGATAAAGAAGTAAAATCACCTTATATCACTAGATGCATAAGAGGCATTTATCATCCTTTAGTGATGAAAATTCTCAACAAAATACAAATATGAGGCAATACACGCAACAGGATAAATAGTATCTGCAAAAACCCCACAGCCAGCCTGTTGTGGTGACTCACATCTGTAATCCCAGCCCTCCGAGACTGAGGCAGGAGGAAGTTGGAGGTGAGTCTGGGCTACAGGATGAACTCACAGCCAACCTGAACTGCATAGCCTGGCCCTGGCTCAAAAGACAAAAAAATATCCCACAGGTAGCATCATGTTGTGTAAGAAAGTAGAAAGTGTCCTACTAAAATGTTGTAGAAGACAAAAATATCTTTCTCTACCACTCATCTTTGAAATTGTTTTGGAATTCCTCACTAAAGATACTAATAGGAAAAACTGAAAACTGTATTTGCTTACATATGGTGATTTATCTATGCCTAAATCTGAACAGTCAATGAAAAATTAATTCCTAGACATTTATAAGTCATTATAGAAAATTTTCAGGAGACAAAGTTAATAAGTAAAAACAATTGCTATGATATGTACTAGCAAAGAATAATGTAAATTGAAATTAGAAAATCAGCACCCTTTACATTATGTCCCCCCCCCAAAAAATTACTTAGGTATAAATCAACAAATTTATCCCTTAAATGAGACTAAATATGGTTAGTATTTTAACTCATTACAACTTGATCTGTCTACTGAGTGCAATTCCAAGATACAGTATTCTGTGAAAGGCAGCAAAATGATTAAATATTTTACACATATAAAAAAGATTCAGAGTAGTCAACAAAATATGCAATATTAAAGAACAATGTCTGAGAACTGACACAAGCTGAAGATTTACAATGAAGGTACTGTAATCAAGGCAATAGAATTGGTGAAAGGATAGAGCAATGAATCAGTGGAATAAAACTGGAATTCTTCAAAGTCATTTAAAGTAATACAGTCAACTGAATATTAATGAAAGAGTAAAAGATGTTTGGTAGAGGAGTGACAGTGATGTTCACAAATGGTACTGGGCTTACATAACCCCTTCCCATAAAAAGAAGAAAGAAGAGAAAAGGAAATGAGGGGAGAAAAAGG
>PVJX010032038.1:0-20765 GCA_004027295.1 Dolichotis patagonum | reverse complement strand
TAAAGGAGCACCCTGCCCACCCACCTCCAGCCCTGTCCGCTTGTCTGGTGGCCTACATCCCAGGAGGAGGGGGAGAGGGAGAGGGAAGGAGGGGCAGTCTGCCGAGAGCTCAAAGTCTGCAGGCCAAAGTCCTGTTTGCAGGCGCTAAGTGGAAGTTGCACAACCTGCCCAGGCCACTGAGTGACTCAGTTTATTGTCTCTGGCTTCCCCTTGGCTGCAGGCCCAGCCGGAGAGCTGCTCTCTGAATGTGGGTGAGGAGGGCAGGCAGGTCCTCCCTCCCTTTCCGGGGAACTGGTGACCACGGGACTGGCTCGGTGTGCAGCGTGCTCAAATGCAAGGGCACTGGCCTCAGAGCTCTGGTGGGTCTCCTCTTCCCGCTGGGACAACAACGAAACCCAGAGCAGGAAGGGGTTCTTGACGGGGGTCACCCAGCTAGCAGGCAGCCCAGCAGGACTCGAGTCTCCCCTAACTCCTTTGTCAGAAGGTCACACAGATGCCTGAGAGTTGGGATCAGTGGAGCAGAGCCACTCTGGGTGCAGAACGAGGACTGCCGAGTGGGGAGTGGGCAGCACCCTCCACGCCCCATGCCCATGGGCTGCGTCCATCACTGGTCACGCTGCCATCACAGATCACTAACTTTTTAACTTGTAAAATTTCCAACAGCAACATGCCTGAGTAGCGTTGGCAAGGCATCGACGGCCACGGCAAGTCGGGACGGGTCCATGGCTGGCTCCCCCATCCCAGTCTGTGTTCTGGTTCCCACCCCCTGTGGCCACAGGGATGTGGGGTAGAGCCAGACTGGACATTCCTGGAAGTCCCAGACGTCTAGCGCTATCAAGGCCAGGCCAGCCCTGCTGCCTGCCTTTCCCTTGCCTGCCTTTCATCCTCCCTCTTCCTGTCCGGACGACAAGGTGGGCCCAAGAGGCAGCAATGGTAGACTTTGTGACACTGGGGTGCAGGGGCATGGGGTAGCAGCCTGTCAGGGTCATGGGCGGGTCTCCACAGGGGGTGGAGCGGATGAGTAACCTATCACGGATAAAAGGGTGTGTGTGTGTGTGTGTGTGTGTGTGTGTGCGCGTGCGCGCGCACACGCGCGCGCGCGTGCTTCCCCCTCTACTCAGCAAGAAGATAGCATGGGGTGCTCCAGTCTCCCCTCTGAGGCAGTCAGGCCTCTTGGAGAAGTGGCTGATGCCCAGCGTTGGGGCAAATGACCTGGAACGTCTTGTGTCAGAAAGTAAACAAGTACTCAAAGCTGTGCTCCAGGAGGCTGAGGCAGGAGGATCACAAGTTCAAGCCCAGCCTGGGCAATTGAACAACTCAGTGAGACCCTGTCTTAAAATTAAACATTTAAGAAGGGATAGGGACGTAGCTCAATGCAAAGGCCCTTGTTTTAATTCCCTGTACAACAACAATGATAAAAGAAAAGAAAAGAAGAGAAAAAGGAGGAGGGAGAAGAAAGAGAAGAGGAAAAAGAGGAGAAGGAGGAGGAGGAGGAAGTTATCAAAGAAAGAGGGTGAGGACTCAGAAAGATAGCTAGAAGGTGCTTCTCCTGGCCAACATGCTGGAATTTGAACACCAAAATAAATAATAGCACTGAAAGAGATAAATCCACATTGCTATAAATAAACACGTGAATAAACAGATGAGTGGGAGAGAAAGCTTTCCTTAAAGTAAAATAAATAATTTTTTTAAAAAAGAAAATCACGTTTTGCAAGGATTGTATTAATTATTATTTCAGGTAAGAAAAGGCAAGGAATGCAAACACCCAGGGCGTGGGAGGAATGAGGAAGGGGGTGTTTACACAGGGCTGAAGTCTCTCCATTCCTGGCGCATTAGCGACAAAAGTAACAAAGTAACTGACAGGCAGGAAGCCGGGGAGACTGGAAGTTCACACAGCTGGAACAACAGGTCTACACCAGCACAGCCCACTCAGGTACCATGAGAGGAACCCAGATGGCCAGGGATAGAGCGCAGGGCACAAGGCCTGCCTGCAAGCACAAGGTCCTGAGTTTGACTTACGGTACAAAAGAAAAAGAACCCAGGATGCATAATCACTGGGAAACCCAGTGACTGCTGGAGACCTAGCAGCACCTGAAATTAGGTTGTGTCCCTTTCTCTAAGAGACCCCAGGAGGCAGACTTCTTTGGGAAATCAGGATGAGGAGGGATCAGCGCCCTTTGTACTGTTGTTGAGTATTTTCTGTAACTTGAAATATCTTACAAGAAAATGATTTTTTTTAAATCTCAGAGAATGCCACTTTGTACTGTTAAAGGGGCTGCTGGGCGGATGTTTCCAGGAAAAAGAGGAAGCAGAAAGCTTAGTTGCCAGGGTTTGAGGCAAACTGGGATGGATGCATAGAAATAAAAAAAAGTGAAACTCAGAAAAATGGACAGTTGTTTTTTTTAAACGGTGTCTCACTGTGTAGCACGTGGTAGCCTCCAAGTCATGGCAATCCTCTTGCTTCTGCCTCCCTAGTGCTGGGATTACCGACATGCACCACCATGCCCAGTCACATGGATGACATAAAACCCTGTCTAAAATGAAATAATCCCCAAATATCCATCAAACCAAAACTTATTATATGATCTTCTCAGGATAGTAATACCAGAAGATGCAGCTTGTATGGGAAGGAAATTCTTATCTTTCAAAGTCAGGAGACAATAGTTTATTTCCAAGCAGAAAATCTAAAAATAACAGGATAAGCAGAGAGATCAGTAAGAAACAAATTGTTTTTCACTAAACAGTATTTGCCTCTGGTGGAATTGAGGATAAAGACAAATCTGATAGGAGACTGCTGTTTTTCACTATAAGTCTTGCCAAATACAGCACATGTCAAATTTTAATAAAAGCGAAATATAAAATTATATTTTCAATATATTTGAACAATGTGTTGACTTGAATAACAAAATTTGCAAAAGAATCCCTCAAATGATTGCTTCTTGGCCTTTTGGCTAAGATCAAGTGGAATCCCTCAAATGCTCAATAGCTGTTAAGAGAAAGTTACTATCTCAAGGATGTGGTTGTTAGCTTTCTGCTACTGTAACAAATGCCTGAGATTATCAATTTACAAAGAAAGAAGGTTTATTTTAATTCATTGCTCATTACTTCAGTCCTTGTTTGGTTGCCTCAATGAAGGAAGCCACACAGTTTATGTCTAGGACCAGGGAGAGTGAAGAGGGATAGAGACAGAGGCACAGACACAGTCAGACAGACAGACAGACAGACATGGGATCCCACAATCTACTGAACATTTCAAATGATTTAAAATTTCCCCATACCCATTTTCTCTTTCTTTTTCTTTTGGTGCTGGTTATTGAAACCAGGGTCTCATGTGTTCTGGTCAAGCGCTCTGCCACGGAGCACAGGAATTTTTGAAAAAATCAGACTAAAGTGAACAGTTCCCATGTGATACTCTGAACAGCATCCCCACAGGGTATTACATACGGATGCTTGTGCTAGCACAGCAGATGCTTTAAGATCCTGCCATGGTGGTGCACGTCTGTAATCCTATCCCTCCGGAGGCCGAGGCAGGAGAATCTACGTGAGTTCCAGGCCAGCCTAAACTACAGAGTGAATTCAAGCTTAGCCTGAACTACATAGCAAGACCCTGTCTCAAAAAAATAATAATAATAAAAAAAATACCTTAAATCTTTAGCTTTGGACAAGTTGGATAATCCTTGAAACGCTGGTAGGAAAGAACTACATCCGTGAGCTGTTGGAGAACTACCTGTTGCCAAACTGGCCTGTGGCGTTTGACACCTTCCCCTGTCCTCTGCCTGGGACCAGGTTCCAGCCTGGGGGCAGCGGGGCTGGTGTTTACAGATGGGAAACTGGACGTTGGAGAACAGCTCTGCCGGGTCCAAAGCCTTACAGCCAACAGGGAACCAAATTGGACCAGGTACCAGGATGACACAGCCAGGGTCTCTCCCGGCTCCCTCAGCCCTGGGTCTCCCACCACTGGCGCCAGACCTAATTAGAGCTTTGCCGACCCGAGATGCACTGGAAGCTGGGTGTGCAGGGGATGCCGGGAGCCCCGCGGGTGTCATTATGTCTAATTACAGGAGTTCAGGCTTCTGCGTGGGCTGTTGGAGCCAGAGTGTCTCGGGGCCCCGTGGTGGGGAAACTGCTGCAGCCAGGAAGGGGCAGAGGCTGCCAAAGGCCCTCACACTGTGTTCTCTGCGGCTGCCGGGGAAAGCAAAGCCCCAAACCCCGAGTGAGGCTGCAGGAAGGTCCCGGGGAACAGGTGCTGTCTATGTCTCTCTGGAAACTCTTTTTTTCTTTTTGAGACAGTGTCTCACTATGTAGGCCAGGCTGACCTTGAACTCATGACGATCCTCCTGCCTCAGCCTCCTGAGTGCTGAGATTACAGGAATGCACCACTATACCAGCTCTCTCTGGATGTTCTTAACCAGCTTCCCTGGGCAGGGAGTGGAGTAAAAGAAGATGATCATACAAAGAGCAGAGATCCTAGACAGACAGACAGACAGACAGACAGACAGACACAGGGGTGCATGCATCCCACACAAACATGGTCTGGAACATGCGTCTGAACTTCCGAATAAAGAGCTGCTTACACTCTCATCGGCTCCTCCATCTGTCACCTTGCAGGGCGTTTGAGTGGGAAGGAGTGTGGGACAGGAGAGGGCGTGGTCCCTAACATCCCAGGGCAGGGACAGATGGTGGAAGCAACCTTTCGAGAGCAGCCATGTAATAAGCAGGCTTCTGGTGGTTTGCAGGTGCCCGGCATTGCTGTTCCAGGCGGAGCTGTTGAACAGAGCCCCCGCCCCCAGGCGTTTGCTCTCTAACGGGTGGAGGGACAAGGACCACATGAATAAATGTGCTCTGCCGGGTGCTGACAGCACATGTAAAGAAGCAGGGTGAGGGTGAGGGGCGCCTGGTCAGACGATGACCTGACGGGGAACACGCAAACCACCACCCCCACCCCGAGCCCAAAGGGTCAGATGAGAGACAACTCGGGGGAGGGATGGAAAAAGAGCCCATCACCCCAGCTGCCCCTCCTCCCCTCGCACACCTCTTCTTCTCTGATGTTAGTTTTCCTTTAAAAAATGAATATTTATTATTTTGTGCCGGGGGAGTAAAAGGTCTTGCTATGTATTTCAGGGTGGCTTCAAATTCATGGCAATCCTCCTGCCTCAGCCTCCCAAGTGCTGGGATTACAGGCATGCTGTAAAAATTCACATCCAGCTCTAAAAATTAAATATTTATTTTTAATTAAATATTTAAAACATGCAGAAAATATGGATGCGTTTATGACAATTCTCATACACCTACCACTTATGTATAAAAATGAATCTTCAGATTTGCAAAAAAGACGAAACCCGAAGCTCAGTTGCCCTGAACAGCAAAGGTCTATTTGCCTCCTGCTTTCTGCATCCAGGAGGACAGGCCAGCGGGGCCGCACTCGGCTTAGTCTCTTCAGAAACCAGGCCGAGGGGTGTTCCGCACAGAGGCTGGAGCACAAGGACTCGAGCGCAGACTCACAGAAATCCTCCACGTGGAACTGGCCTATTTCAAGGGTCAAAACAAACCGCAAAAGGGATGGCGAGCTGTCATCTCAGGAGCTCGAAGAAAAGCAAAATGTTGCTGGTCACAGTTCACATCCACGGTCTCCCCATCCCATTTCCCTCCGTCCCTCACCCCCAGGGATCACCTCATCTAGAAGTTGCCACGTATCTGTCTACGCATTAATTTAAAAATCTGTAATAGTTTTATATATACCAATAAAGCACAGATAGAAAAAAAGCATGAAGGAAATTAAAAAATATTTTTAGCTGAATCGTAATGAAAATATAACATGCCAAAGCCTGTTCGGTATGGCTACAGCAGCATAAATAGAAGGAAAGTTACTGCATTAAATGGCTGTATTCCAAGCTAAAGTGCCAGCTCCCACCTCAAGGAATGAGGCAAAGAGGAGCAAATTAAGCCCAAAGCAAGAAGCACAAAAGAAAGAATAAAGAAAATAGTAAAAATCAATGAATAGAACGCAGGAAAAATGACTAAGAAATGAAACCACAATTTGGTTCTTTGAAAATGTCAACAAAATCAGTACGCATTATTACCCAGATTGATCAGGAAAAGAAAAAAAAAAAGACCTAAACAACCAATATGAAGAATGAAGAGAGGGGCCGGCACAGTGCCTGCCTGGCAAGCGCAAGGTCCTGAGTTTGATTCCTGATACAAAAAGAGAGAGAGAGAGAGGCTGTGCCTTTAGATCTTGAGAACACTTAAGGTATAAAAAGGGAATATTATGGCCATGAATTTGACAACTTAGATGAAATGCACAAATTCCTTAAAAGATACAAACTACCACAGCTTATTTAAAAGGAGATAGATAAACCCATGTAGTCCTACTAAGAAATATGAATTCATAGTTTGAAAATTTTCCCTGGAAAAAAATTTTGCCAGTGAATAATTTTAATTCCACAAGTACAGGGCTCCTCCAGAGCATAGGCAAGAAAGGTATGACTCTCAGCTAATTACATGAGCTCAGAATTATCCCAACTCCAAAACATAACTCAGCACTTAGGAGGCTGAAGCAGGAGGATCTAACCCAGACTATATAGTGAGACCCTGTCTCTAAAAAAAAAAAAAAAAAAAAAAAAAAAAGATATTGCAAGAAAACTGGAGACCCAAATGTCTTACAAATACAAAAACAAAACCTCTAACAAAATATTAGCAAACCAAACCTAGCAACATATAAAAAGAACAATAATGCTTCTAAGACCAAGTGAGGTTTATCACAGGATTGCAAGTTTGGGCCAACATTCGAAAATCAATGTAATGTACCAAATCGATAGATTTAAAAAGAAAACCCAAATGAGCTCAATAAATTCAAAGGAAGCATTTGATAACATTTAAAATCCACTCATGATTGTTAAAAATTCTCAGAAAGCTGACATAAGATCTTCCACAACTGATAAAGAGCATCTGCAGCATAGCTCATGTTGTCCTTAACTGTGATAAAAACAATGCTTTTGACCAGTTGTGGTGCTGCATGCCTGTAATTCCAGCACTCAGGAGGCTGAGGCAGGAGGATCACCATGGGTCTGAGGCCAGTCTGGACTACATAGTGAGTTCCAGACCAGCCTGTTTTTGCTGTGAGGTTAGGAACAATGCAGTGAAGGGTTTCTACTGTTATCACTTCTATTCAACATTGTACCAGATGTCCTAACTGGTATAGTTAAATAAGAAAGCAGGTAAATAAGTAAATAACCAATATCTCTAAATAAATAAATAAACCCAAATTTGTAGACAACATGGTCATCTATGTAGAAAAATTCCCCAAATCTACCAAAACGCTAGCATAAGCAATGACAGTTTAGCAAAGTTGCAGGACACAGGTCTAATATGTAAAAATCAATTGTATTTCTTTATAGTAGCAATAAAAAATAAATAAAAAACTAATATTTACAATAGCATTAAACACTTGAAAAATTCAGAGCTAAGTCTAATGAAATAAGATTTGTACACTGCGTGGCCCTGAAGCAAGGCCAGCAGATCGCTATAGCTGCTGGTTTCAAACAGGAGCCTAAAGAGAATTCTTTCTGTGGTCTGTTGGCCATTTCAGAACTTTGGAAATGGAATGGTCAATTCATCAGAAAGAAATAGCAGGTGAGTATGGCAGACTTTAGGGGCCCTGCAGGGGAGAGACCCTGGCACATCGGGACCTGCACAGTGCAGTCGACTCGGGGTGCCGGGAGAACAAGGAACTCCTCCTTTCTCTGGGGGGCAGCTGAGAGTGTGGCCGACTTTTGGCAGCCTGAAGGAGAGAGACCCTGGTGCGTTGGGACCTGCACCATGCGGATGACTCGGGGTGCCGGGAGAACAAGGAGCTCCTCCCCTCTCTGGGGGGCAGCTGTGAGTGTGGCAGACTTGGCAGCCCGAAGGAGAGAGACCCTGGTGCATTGGGACCTGCACCGTGCGGTTGACTCAGGGTGCCAGGAGAACAAGGAACTCCTCCCCTCTCTGGGGGGCAACTGTGATCCTGCCTGCATGTGGGCTGAGAATCAGACATCTCATGTTGTCCTGCCCTGTCCCGTGTCCCCCCTTCCCCCTGCTTAGCAAGTGGGAGCCAGTGAACTACACATCTTGTGAAAAGATTGGCTATGTTATTTAGTATGAGCTCTCCATATGCAAGGATAAGGACAACTATTTGGAAGAAAACAAGAGACAATATGACAGATAGTAAAGATCTCTGGTTGTCTAGCTTTGAAATTTATGCTTTCTTATGTACCGTTCTGTTTTGTTATGTTTAATTTTACTCCCTTTTAAAATAAAATAAAAAAATTAAAAAAAAAGATTTGTACACTGGAAATTGAAAATTATTGCCAAGGTAAATCCAAGATGACCTGAATATGTGGAAAGATATACCATGTTCATGGAGAAGACCCAATAGTTTGACAAAATAGTAGCCATTTTCAAGGAATTGTCAATTCTTCCCCTGTTGATTATAGTCAACACAATTCTCTTCAAAATTCTAACAGGCTTTTTTTATATTTAAAAAATCAATTCTAAATTATATCAGGAAACTCAAAGGACATGAAACAGGCCCCCCAAAATTTAAGGAAAATATTCAAAATAGTAGTGGTACAAAATTTGACCTAGGGCCCACTAAATAGAATAGAGCTTCTGGACAGAGACCAGGACATATTTGGTCCATTGACCTTTTTTTTTTTTTTTTTTTTTTTTTTTTTTTTGTAAAAGACCAAAGTGAGTCAAGAGAGAAAGACATATTTTAATAAATAGTGCAGAAACAATCAGATGTCTGCATCCAAAACACCCCAAAAGAACTTTAACTTTCATAACTATACAAAAATTAACTCAAAATAGACCATAGACTTAAATACAAAATATAAAACTTCTAAAAGATAATATAGGAAAAGACCTTTGTGACCTTGATAAAGATTTCTTATACAGGATGCAATGGCATAAACCACAAAAGATGAAAACTCGTAAATTGGGCTTCATCAAAACTGAACACATCAGCCTGGCCCAGGGATATAGCTCAGCAGCACAGTGCCTGCCTGATAAATGCAAAGTCCTGAGTTCAATTCCAGGTAGTGGGAAGGGGAAAAAAAATCTGAACATATCTGCTTTCAGAAAGTCATCATTAAGAAAATGAAAAGACAAACCAAAGACCGGGAGAAAGTGTCTGATAACTAACTGGCATTCAGAACTTAAAAATAACTTACAATCAAATAATAAAAATACAACCAAATAATAAAATGAGTAACAGCTCCAAGAGACACATCTCCAAAGAAGATATATGGCTAGCAAGTAAGGACATAAAATGCTTTTCTTAGATGAAAATTAAAGCCATACTAAACTAGCACTTCACGCCTGTGGAACAGGTTTTAAATTTTTTTTTAATTTTGTTTTGTTTTGTTTTTTGAGTTTTTTTTTAAGACAAGCTTTCACTATGTAGTCCAGACTAGCCTCAGATTTACAGTAATCCTCCTGCCTCAGCCTCCCAAGTTCTGGGATTACAGGTATATACCACCATAACTGACTTCAGACCAGCTAAAATTTTAAATCATTAACAATGATTAAGCAAAAAACAAAAACAAAAAAACAATATCTAGGGCTGGTGAAAATCTAGGACAAATAGAGCATATATTGCTACAGAAATTGTGCAAACACATTGGAAAATAGTCGTTTATTTAATTAAAGGAAGAACCCTGCAGACATCACACTAAGTGAAGAATCATGAAAGACTCCATATCGTGGTATTTCGCTTCTATGAAATTTCTAACCCTGCAAACCCAGACACACAGAACATAGGTTCCTAGTTGCTTAGGGCTGGGCGAGGGAGGGATGGTTTCTCTTCTGCCGATGAAAATATCCTAAAGCTGACTGTGAGTGTCGGCTGCACGGATCCGTAACTATATTCTCTCTTAAAATGTTACATTTTACATTTTAAATGGGTGAATTATAGGATGTGAGAATGACATCTCAATTACGCTGTTTATTTTAAACACTGAGCCTAGCGATTCTCTCATCCCTCCCACTCGGCTTCCCAGCTCTCTATTTTTCTTCTTTCCCAGGGTTTCTTGACTGTCCTCAAGCAATTCTTCTCCCCAGGTCCCCATCTTTGCCCACTTTTACCAAATGTCTCTTTTGTGCATTAAGTGGTGGCCCAAACTGCCCCCAAAATGGGGGGTGGGGTGGATTCTGCTGGGGTCTGGAAGGCAAGGAAGAAATCAGAGGGCAGCATAGAGCTCCCCTCGCCCCTGGGACTGGATGACTGAAGAGTGGGGTCTTGGACTACAAGGCCCACCACAGAAGGCCCCCTTCCTGGGGCAGCTGGGGCAGCTTGGCTCCTGAGGGTGAGTGTACCTTATATTTTTTATCTTGTGATAAATACATGTGACATAAGTTTTGTTAATTAGGCCAGACCTGGTGGCACACGCATGTAATCTCAGTACGTGGGAGGCTGAGGCAGGAGGATCACCGTAAGTTTGAGGCCAACCTGGGCTACATAAGCGAGTTTCATGTCAGCCTGCACTTCATAGTGAGACCTTGTCTCAAAAAAAAGTAAAAGGAAAAGAAAAGAAAGAAAAGGAAAAAGAGATACCAAATATTTGTCAATTAAGCCATTTTAAAGTTGCAATCTTTTACCTACTTTTTATCTCTATAGGTTTGCCTATTGTGGGCATTTTACATAAATAGAATCATACAATATATGACTTTTTGAGACAGGGTGTTGTTACATAATTCAGGCTGCCCTCGAACTTACTACATAGCCCAGGCTGGCCTCGAACTTGTGGCAATCTTTCTGCCTTAGTCTCCCATCTGCTGGGATTACAGGCTTACACGATCACATGCGGCAGCATGCCGTGTTTTCCTGGCTTTCTCCCCTCAGCATAATGTGTCCTGGTCCACCCATGTTGTGGCATGTGTCAGTGCCCTGTTCCTTTTGGTGGCTGAATAATGTTCCATTATCCACACAGACCATCTTGTGTTTATCCAGTCATTTCTTAGCTATTTTAATTGTTTCTACTTCTGACTACCGTGAATAATGCTGCCATGAACATTTGAACATTTGTGCACAAGTTTTGGGTTTTTTTTAAACATGTATTTTTGGTTCTTTTGGGTATAAACAAGCGTGGAATTGCTGGGTCAATGGTAACTCCGTGTCTCCTCGCATTTCATCCCTGGGCCCACGCCCACGTTACCCCTCCTGGACCTGGGACTCCAAGGTCCTTCCATAACCTCTGTCCTAATGTCACCTCCATGCTTGTTCCCATCCACAGCATTTGGGCAGAGGAGTTGACCTGGGCAATGAGTCTAGGTCACATTTGGGGGCCCAGGGTGTCCAGGGAAGCCGGGGCTGGAGAAGGGCCCTGAGGCCAGCATGCAGCACATCTGTGTCACTGTTGGGCTGTGGACCCCGTGCTGGGGTGCAGAGGGGGACCCCAGAGGACACCTTCAAGCTCGAGCTCAGGAAGGGTTTCAGATTCCTCCTGACAGGGACAGAGGGAGGAGGCCCAGGAGCCAGAGCCCGGCGCCACCTCCACCCTCAGTGTCTCCAAGAGGAAAACGAAGAGAACCTGCTTCCCTGGCAGGCCCGGGTAAGGCGCTGGGTGTGAATCCGGGTGCCGAATGCCCACATCTCAGGCCTGAAGGTGGCTCTCCCGTGGACAGGAAGTGGCCGGGAATCTGCAGCTGCAACCCTGGAGAGGCTGGGACGGCAGAGGGAAGGCAGCCTGGCTTCCGCTTCGAGCCTGGGGCTTGAAGGTGAAGCCACGTACTCATGAAGGCAAGGCGGCCTGGGGGTCTTTCCTGGTGACTCTGCAGATTCCCAAGACCGTCAGGGGCAGGCAGGAGGGCGGACCTTCTCCGGAAGAACAGGGGTGACCTGGACACTAATTTGGTCCGTATTAGTGGAGGGAACAGAGATCCCAAGGCCGGGCACTCGGTACCTGCGCTGTCGAATCTTCCAGCAATCCCTTCATTCACAGACAAAAGGTCAGACAGGCAGACCACCTTTTCACTCTCACAACTTAAGCACCAGGTCAGAATCTGAACCCAGATCTCATGACCAAGACGCCGGAATCCCCAAGAGGAACAGAGGCAAGGCTTTCGGGCAGCGTCTGGGTCAGAGGGGACATTCTCGCACTCAAGTGACCCCAGGGGAGGGACACTACGTGTCTTCTCTTTTTGGTGTATCCTGGAAAGCCCCTCCTCTTTTGTAGAACTGCTTCCTAGCATCCTGTCTGGAATTTACAGCAAGGGCAGCCAAAGGCCAGGATTAACTTGGAGGCCCAAGGAGGGGTCTCCGGGAAGGGGGCCTTCCATCCTGGGGACCACATGGCATTGGTGCTGGCAGGTGGGCAAGGCAGGTCTTGTCCCTGTCCCTAACCCCTGCTGTCCTGAGCAGGGTCTGCAGGCCTGGCCCAACCCTCTGAGCTCAGACCGCGCTTCCCCAAACTGCCCACAGCCAGAGGAGACAGAAGGGAAGAACAAGGGCTTCAGATTGAGGCCGAGTTCTATCGCTGACTTGCTGGGTCACCTCGGCTGACTTCCCTCACTTTCTGCACTTCAATTTCTCCGTCTATAAAATGGGACCAAGCTAGCCCTCACGCCTGTAATCTGCAGCACTTGAAAAGCCGAGGCTGGAGAATCACGAGTTTCTGGTCAGCCTGGGCTACACGGTATGCTCAATTCCAGTCTAAACTACATAGCGAGACTTAGCCTCATAAATAACGAATAAAGGAAACAAAAATCAAATGAGACATACAGAGGGAAGGGATGAGCTGACCACGTGACATTGGGGAAGCACTTCCCAAGGGAATGGGAACTATCAAGCGCTTGCCCAGGACTCCTCCAGCTTCCAGAAGCTTCCTTCCAAGGAGCTGAATCTGTGCCTGGGGCCAAGGAACACATTCAATTGGGAAGAGGAGTCTGCCCAGTCAGAAAGGCCATCTACGGCAAACAATCCATCGGTCCTCTGGGTGTCCAGCTAACGCAGGGGCCATTTGATTTGGGTCCTAATGGATGAATACAAGTTCTGACAGGTAGGGAGAAAGGCACTCCAGGAAGAGTAGGCAGTGTATTAAAGCCCGATGACCCCAATAAATCCCTTTCCTGCACATCCTTAGTGCTCCCAACCCACAGCCCTAAAAAAAAAAAGACAAGTTAACCTGACAGAAGCACAGCACTTTTATTTGACTGCAGTTTATGTGGGCCAAGAGCCTTCGGCGCAAAGCCCCGAGACTCACGTTGGCAATGCAAGGACAGCGGAACAGGAAGGCAATTGCACAGAAAGGCTGTGAGCGCATGCAAAAACCCTGCAACCGCCGCTGCCTCTCTGCATGCTTTTTGGCCCCTCTCGGCTAAGGTTGCCTCTGCCTGGAGGGGAGGTGCAGTCCTTTCTGGAACAGGGGTCTCAACACCAACAATCAAATGAGTTGGTGGGAGAACTCCTCGTGGCCAGCTCTTACACAGAAAGGCAGGGCAGCAGTGACATGTGTAGGCTTATGGCTTATGACTTCAGGGAATGGAGGTCTTGGCTTCCAGGGGAAAGAGGAATTCTAGTTCCTCTAGCTTGCTTGGAGGAGAAGCTGGGTGAGGAACAGGAAGAGAGGAGAAAGTCGAGAGCCTGTGCTTATGAAACCTTCCCACCCAGACACCATTTCTTTTTTCTTTTTCGAGATGAGGTCTCACTGTGTAATTCATACAGGCCTTGAACTTGCAGTGATCCTCCTGCCTCAGCCTCCGGAGTGCTAGGACGCAGGCTCAGGCACCGTTTCTGAGCACAGTATTGGCCAGGTATGGCTGGAGCATAGGCTGCACTGGAGAGAAGGGCAGGAGAGAAAGCAGAGCTCTTAAGTAGCCTCAGGGGAGGGGACACAGTTCCGACACTTCTGAGGTGGCACTGACCCACAGGAACAGGTGCTGCCATGGAAGCATCAGGGTCAGGATGCTATTCGCCTCCCAGACCCCAGACATCTGCTGTGGGCAGAGCTGGACCGGGGTCTGGGCCCGGGCTCCATCCTTGGCAGAGGGGCTGGCAAGGGTGGGATGGGATGAGAGGCTCAGTCAAGGTCCTCTAAAGAGAATTCAGGGAAACTGAGGCAGGCATGCAGCTGGGGGAGTGTATTATGAATAGCTAAGTTACTTAGGAGTACTGTAGGCAGTCTGACGAGGCTGGCCCTCGAAAGGTCAGTGCAGAAGACAGCTGTGGCTGGAGGGGCATTTGCTGAAGGCCAGGCTTCAAGGAAGAGGAATTGTACACCCCTATACTTCTGCTACGGATTCTAGCAACCACCGCAGTGACTGACAGGCTACACAGGCATCAACCACCTTTGGGTAGAGAACCAAAGCCTCCTTACCCACCCCTTCTAGCAAAGCCCTGTCCGTCCCCCTGCTATGGGACTTGCTTCCCAATCTGATCCCCATTTAACCGATGTTATAAACAACTATACTGTCATCTTATTAGATGACTACAGCTCTGTCCCCCCTTGAAGCTGCCTCACCCCGTGGCTATGCGTTGAGAATGCGGTCGGCGGGCTCCCCACTTTCCAGGCCCCTTCTGTCTCTCTGACAGCAGATTTCTTTTTAGAAATTCTTCCTACTCTCAACCTCCACTGACCCTAGAATTCATTCTTCACCTGTATAGAACAGGACCACCACAGTGTTTCCAACACCCAGCGGGGGGAGTGTCCTTCCCCTGTATCAGTGGGACCAGCACAGTGGCAGTGGAGAAGCCAGTGACCCAGACTCCCCTGACTCTTGGTCCCACCTCTGTAGGAGAACTGAGGCTTCCTGTCTTTTCAGGAAAAACTCAAGGACGTTTTGAGAAGGAGGTGGCTGGTTCTAGCACAAACCCTGCTTGTTGCTTAGGCACTGCGATTTCTTTTTTCTTTTTTGAAGTACGAGGGATTGAATCTAGAGCCTCCACACTGAGCTTCCACCCTCCCCATCCCAGTTTTTAAAAAAATTTTTTAACCTTTGAGACAGGATCTGACTACATTGCTGAGTTGCCCAGGCTGGACCCGAACTTGCAATCCTCTTGCCTCAGCCTCTAGTGCTAGGATTATAGGAATGCATCACCCACCGTGTCCAGCTATTATGTCGCCTGGAGCCAGGCACAAACCCTGCAGCACGAGAAAGCCTGCCAATTTCTCTCTTGGAGATGAGGAGAGTCCCACTCCGATCATTACTGCAACACAGGAAACGCAAGGGTTCGGGGTCGCACAGCTGCGCGTGAATCCTAGTTTCGCAAAGGCCCCGGATGTTGAACTCTGCGTGCTAAACACAGAGCTCTGCGCGCAGACTCCTGGGATGGGGACTTGATTGGCAACGTCTACGCCGTCGTGTGGACTAAATGAGAAAACTCCAGCCCTGGAGACAGGCAATAAAGGTGGGGCCGGAAGCTCGCTTCGGCCTTTGCGGCAAACCCGCGGGGCCAGGCTTTTGCTGATGGTGGAGGCCTGCGGCCAGCGAGGAGGAAACTATGTCATTTCTTTTTCTCCAGGGACACCTCGAGCACGAAAGGAGGAACTCAAGCCATCAACCTTGGCTGTCCTGGGGAAAGGGGAATTTAAAGATAAAGAAATTGTGATTAGCCGGAGATGAGCAGGTTCCAGGAGGAGGGACCTAGGAGAGAGGGCGCCAGGTGCCCGGCAGGCTCTCAGAAGCCTTTCTGTGGTGTCCAGACCTTTGCCCTCCCCAGGCTCCCCAAGAACCTCAGAAAAGGGCTGCTCTGCATTTGATGGGGTAAACTTGCATAATCCTGTTTGCTGGTGGTGGCTGCTGCCTTTTTGCTGGGGTGGGACTTCCTGCTAAGACTGGTCTCTGGCTGGGAACAGGATGGTCCACTGCAGGTGGGTTATGCAAGATAAGAAAGAGGCTTTTACAATGCTGAGAAGGCAGTAGCTGCTCAGTGAATTCCCAGCACCTTCCATTTTCAACGGAAATGTCCTTGCATGGGGAGCCTAGCCCACGGATGTTTCGAGCCCCCAGAACAACTGCATCCTCCTGTCTCTCCAACTGGCCTCAGCTCCTGGCTCCCAGCTCTCCGCGTGCAGGAATTCCCAGCCTCGGAGTGCAGGAAGGGCCCCCCCAGAGCCAGGGCCTGGCCGCTCTCCATTTCCTTCCCCTTCCTCTCCAGTGGGGGCTGGGCTGCAGCTGGCCAGGTCCCAGACTCTTCCCGACAGCTTCTCTGCAAGGCCCCCTGCATTCCTCCACTCTTAATGCCTCCTCTGGGAACAAGGCTTTCAGAAACCCGAGCCACCCAGCCCACAGTGCAGGCCCGAGGAGGTGGCCCAGGCGGTGGGGAGAGAGGTTCCGCTTTGGCTTTGTGGAAACAGAAACCCAAGACCTCCGCTCCCCTCTCAGCTGCTCTGGGCTTCTAGGCCAGCAGCAAAGAGTATTGGCTTTGGTTAAACCCACTTAGGGATAGGCCTGGAAAAAGAAAGTAGTCATGACAGTTGGCAAGGCCACGTCTACCAGGTGCAAAGTTTCTCACGCTAGTGTCCCTTCAGTGTCCCTTGAGGCTTCTAGACAACAGGATGGACAGCAGGACCAAAACCAACTAGAGGGGTGAAGCTACTAGTGCAGGGTCACACAGCCTGGAACTGGAAGGCCTGGGGTTCCACAGCACCACACGGTCCCCAAGTCCCCGTGCCTAGGCCTCAACAGATGCCCCCCTGCAGCACCCCCTCCCCACTTAGATGTGAAGCCCACCTATGAGCCGTCCATGCATCCCGCTGACGTAAACCCCACCCCATCCCTTCTACCCTCTTGAACTCTTTGTATGTTTTGAGACAGTGGAGCCCACTCTGGCCTCAGACTGGTGGTGATCCTGCCTCTGGCTTCTGAGTGCTGGGTTTACAGGCAAGCACCACTATGCCCAGGTTATCCTCTCGAAATCCTGGCTCAGTAAGCCCCAAAGGGACATTAGAAATTAACGTGTCCAATCCCTTCTGCTACATTGGGAAACTGAAGCCCGGGGAGGGGATGCAACTTACTATGTCAGATCCCATCTCCCTAAGATGTGGTGTGCTTCAGTGAAGTCTGATCAGGCAGGTCTAGACTTGGTCCTGGCACCGCCATTGATTTTCTGGGCAACTGTGGCCAGCAGATATGACTTTCGTGAGCCTCAGTTTCTCCATCTATTGAGGGTCAGGTTGCCTTTGCAGAAGTGTTAGGGTCAGGTGCTTATCAGCCTGGCTGCATTGGTCCTTGGCAGGGCAGAATGGGTGGTCCCTTTCCTCCCCTTCCTCTCCTTCCTCGGGTGAGGGGGTCACAGCAGCGCTCCTAACAGACACATAAACAAGAGACCAGCAGCACAACCCAGTTAGGCATAGTCTTACAGAACACAGGAACCTTCAGAGTGAAGACCCAAAGACACGAGGGAAAACACAGATTTTTAGAAAACAATTATTTTATGTTTAGGCTCAAGAAAGCACAAACAACTATGTAGAAATGTTTTCCATTATTGTTGTGTTGTGGTTTGCTGTTGTGTAGGTCTTTGAGACAGGGTTTTGCTTTGTAAACTGACTGTGGTCCAGGTTGGCCTTGAGTTTGCAGAATATTCCTGCCTCAGCCTGCTGAATGCTGGGATTACAGGTTTATGTCACCATGCCCCCCAGCTGGCAGCCATGTAGAAATGTGATTGGACAAAAAGACTGTGGGCTAATGGAAACAGACCCGTCGGTTCAGATTCCTTTCTGCTTTTCCTGTGCATTCCTGCCTCTTGGGTGTGGGGCGGGACCCCCTGGAATGAGCCTCTTGTGACCTGCTATCAGGTTAAGGTCAGCAGGACTCTCTCTTTGCAACCAGCTCCTGGCCCGCAAGGCAGGACGAGGTTAGAAGGGTTATCTTCTGGTTTCTGTCTGGCTTTGGAAAAAAAAGAGATTCTGGTTTCTGGGATTCGCCTTAGGGAAGAATTCTGCATCTCCTGCTTGCCTTGCGGGAGAAAGAGGCTTGAAGGGTAGGCAGGCGGGAGAAGATCTAGTTCTAAGGCTGCTTGGAGTCCTTTCCACGTTCTTTGGTTTGAAGTGATCTGCTCAGTACCCCAAGCACCATGCTTCAGCATACTGTTTTCTGAGCTCCAGCAAAAGGAAAATTAAATGTGAAGACTCTGACACAGGAGCCACCCCTTATCGAACCTGGGCGGGGGACAGAGAGGGCCACCTGCAGTGTGTCGAGAGGTGGTCTGCACTAGCTGGTGGGAGCCGATGGTGACATAAGGGCTGGGGCGATGACTCAGGGGCTGAGAACTTGCCTCACGTGTGCAAGGCCCCCCGGGTTCCATTCTGTCACCACAAAACAAAAACAAAACAAAAAGTGGCTTAAGATGTGGGAATTACAAAGTGGCTGCTGGTAACTTGAAATCAGCCGTAGCGGGGAACAGTTTGACTTTGGGGAAGAGCTGGAAGTTGCACAGTGCCACATCCCAGGGACAAGGTGGACGTGATGTGTTTGCACGCGTGTGTTAGGCAGCAGCGTTCACTGTGTTTTTGATCAAATTTCATACATAACGTGGCAAGACCACAGGTGAAGTGTGTTCAAGGTGAGGAAGAGTATTTTGAGGCTGATTAGGGGCCATGTCTTTTACTGTAATAAGTAAGTTATTAATTTAAATGTTCACTGTAGATTTCAATCATCCCTTGTATTCTGCAGAAATAGGCAAACCTTTCAAATGAATTCATTTTTAAATGCAACCAATAGGATGGGATTTGCCGGGCGCAGGAAGTCATACATGGTATTGTCAGGTGTCCAGCAGAATTTATGTGTGTATCCACAGTGACCTACAGCTGTGCGCTGTCCCTGCTGTGTGACCTTGAGTAAGTCATTTTACCTCCCTGAACCTTTTTTAATCAGGCAGGGAAACTGAGGCAAATACAGAGCTCTGTGGGTAGCTGTACAGGGAAGTCACATTGGCACCCACCACGCAGGGACAGTTAGATGAGACGATGGGCTGTGACTTGGTAAGCACTGTGATATTTTCAGCCTCAGCATCCCAAGGACTGGGGCCGTGGCTCTGAGCAGAGCACTTGTCTAGTGCGCATGTGGCCCTGGGTTCCATCCCCCAGTGCTACAAAACCCAAAACCCCATTAAAAACCAAAGTGAAGGCCTCAGAAGTTAGTTTCCTTTCTGACCTCCTCCTGCACTCTGGTCTCCCACCCTCCTTTTTCCCCCAAGGCAGCCCACAGGGACAAGAACTCCTCTTCCTCAGTGAGCCAGAAGAACCACATGCCCTCCCCAAAGCCAGATACAAACTCACAAAGGACCACTTCATCACCCTTCCCTGGGCTTTCTGTTGTGGTGAGAGAAATTCTCCACCCTGCTTTGATAGGGGATGGGCTGATCCCCATTTCAGAAGGGTCCATGCTGGGCTTAGTGCATGACTGTGATTCCAGCACTCAGGAGGCTGAAGCAAGAGAATCACCAGGAGTTTGAGGCCAGCCTGCATGATATAGTGGAATCTTGTCTCAAAACAAACAAACAAACAAACAAACCAGAAAGAACCCTGCCTCACACACAGGAGGAAGCAACGCTTTGGGGAGGCCAGGAAAAACCTAAACAGCCTGGCCTTGCTGGTGTACCCTTCGCTCACTGTGAGGTCACCTCACTTCACCCAGTCGTGTTTCTACACAGCTGCAGGAGCCTCATGAAACCAAAGCATCAGGGTAGCGTTCACCCTGGGTCCCGATCGAAGGCTCCTGTGTCAGGCACACGAATTCGGTATCCTTTTCTCTTGTTATCCTGTGTTTTGTTTTAGGGTGATGGGTGATGAGAGGGACCTTGTGTCTCTGAATCAGAACCTGGTGAGAAAGATATTCCATCCCTCAGCTCCTGGGGGAGAAACTGAGTCTCTGGAGGGGAAGTACCCACCCAAGACCACCTGCTAATGGGTGTTAGGGCTGCACTCTGAACCCTGATCTGCTTGGCTCCATGGCTGGGCTTCCTCGAGGGCCCCTGGGCCCGGCCAGGTTCTGGGAGGTTGACGACAGGGCACAGGCAGAGGGTGAGGTGGCAGCCAGGGTCTGCCTGGGCCACTCCTCGGAGCCAGGCCTGCAGCTGCACGCCACAGATGCTCAGACACCTCCTTCCTCTTTCCTCAGGCCCACCCTTCCACAGGGCACCTGCAGGACCTAGTCCTGAAGACTATCATGTGAATCGGGAAGGGATATCCCTTCCTGGTGAGGGCCTGGTCCCTGATGCCCCCACACCCGGCACGGAAGGGGCTTTGGTGTGTCAGTGGCCAGACCCCTGCAAGCCCCTTCTGAAAGCTGAAGCCAGCCAGGTGTGATGGTGCACTCCTAGAGTCCCAGCACTTGGGAGACTGAGGCAGGAGGATCCCTGTGAGTTCAAAGCTAGCCTGAACTGTATAGCAAGACGCTGTCTCAATTAAGGAAGGAAGGAAGAAAAGAAAGAAAGAAAGTCCTTCGAGGCCAAGACGACATCTCCAGCTCCCCTCCCCATGCCTGCGCCTGTTTGTCTAACATTGCAAAGGCTCTGACTCCAGGTTTCCCCATCTGTGAAATGGGTGACAGTCACTCCCACAAAGTGAAGTTGAAAAGAGCACTCAAGGAATGGACTGGAAAGGTGCAGGTCTTGGTGTCCACCGTATGGAATCCGTGAGCTGGCCTGGAGAAGGGGAAGCATGGAGAGGTGGAGGCCATAGCTGGGGGGCACTGCCATGGTTTCTGCCTGTTGCTGACCTGGTCTTCTCAAGTTCCAGCCACCACCTCCCGAGGGACTTCCTGCCTCCTCCTCCTCCTCCTCCTCC
>PVJX010032037.1:0-20724 GCA_004027295.1 Dolichotis patagonum | reverse complement strand
AGGTCACCATTCAGAAAGACTTCCATCCCACAGTGAGAAATTTCACACAGAGTTGTTTCAGTTTTTCCCCTGAGGAAAAGCATAAGCCCTCAACCTCAGGATCCTAACTTATATTAGAATCCAGCGGATCAACAGGCTAGGAAATCTTCCAAACAGCTAAATATGCAACAGGGATGGAGGCTGAGAACAAAAATAGCTTCAGTGCTGGGAAGTAGAGAGTTGACTAATGTGAGGCTGGGCCGTTCAAATTTCAAGTGACCTAGCATCAGCTTCCAGCCAGGAAAGGACCATGCCCATTTTCCTCTGTAAGAGCATGAAAAGAAGCAACAAAACAAAACATGGTATCTAAAGGGTAAGTGTCTTCAACATCTCCCTCTTAAAAGATGAGTGAAGTGATTTCCCAATGGGAGACAGAAGATGTCTGAGTGGAAACCTCATTCCTTAGCAAATAAGCTTCCTTGAATTAACCAGACGGTTTCGCAGAATGACACACACACACATGCACGAAAAACCGTGAGCTTTTCCAGTGTTTCTAGCATTGGCTTCTTTTTTTTTTTAAAATTTTATTTTAAAGAGAATAAAACAAAAGAGGGCAGAACAGAGCAGATCAGAAGAGGACAACATAGGCAACACAGTACTTTACATTAAGACAACCGGACATCAACAGTAGCTATCACCATATCTCTTACTCTGCTATAGTTGAGCATAGTTTCAAATACAATAATATCAAACATAACACAATAGTATAAAACCATTCAAAGAGTGAAAGAATTACAGGGCTTTCTGAACCGAATAACAGAGAATGATCAATGGGTACTATAATATCTCATTTTTGATAAAAATTTTTGTTTATACTATCACACATATTCAAATCCCAATAAGATGCAATGTGATAGATAGAACCAATGGTAGTAGAAGAATAGAAGCATGGTAGGACTTCTAAGAAGGATGATATTAAATCAGCAATAGCTGTCATAATGTTTTGTTTTCTTCAAAACAGCTGTTCATATCATCATGCATGATATAGTCAAACATAACAGAATAAAACCATTCCAACTGATGAATGAAAACATTGAAAGGCTTCAAAGCTATGAGATGGGGACTCATGCTTACCATAAAGTCTTATATACTCTTACCAACTCTCATACTAGGGAGACTATACGGTATTTACATCTGTGAGTTTGGTTTATTTCGCTTATGAGTATGGCCTCAAGTCGTGTCCATTTATTTATAAATATCTCAATGTGGTCATTCTTTATAGCTGAGTAGTACTCCATTGTATAAAAAGCATTGGCTTCTTTTGCCAGAAACCTTCAGAGAGCTTTGACCTTCCTGAAGTCGGTAGCCTCAGACAGCAGGAGAAACTTCACAGCAGCACTTCCTTATCCAGAAGGATTCCTGTACTTTTTAGACACGGGACAGCCTAGAGAGATACCACCCCCTGCCTATTGAAGCCTTGGAGTCCTTAAACTTCAGGGAAGTCTCCTCAAACAGAACAAATAGCTGGTGGCTGCTACAGTGCCTGCATGGAATCCCAGCATTCTAGGAGGCTCAGGCAGGAGGATTGCACGTTTGTAAACTGCCCCGGAAACTCAGCAAGACAGTCTCAGTATCAACCATAAAAAGGACTGAGGGTGGAATCCACTGTTACACCACCCCTGGACTCTTTCTCCAGTTCTGCAAAACCAACACGCAGACAGGAAGTGCTCAAGGCTGGGCATCTGCAGCTGGAACTTCCAGTTTCCTGGGAATTTTCTTTTCTGACTCCTCTTTACTTGGCCCATAGACATTTTCCAGCAGAGGTATTTTAGTTGCTGGCTCTGTACACATGGGATTGGAACCGGCTTCATGAGTGGGTTTTGCAAGAAATTAAAGAAAACCTCAGATAAGGAACTTTTTTACACCAGCCCCAATTTTACTTGGATCGGAAATGTGCATTAAATTACCCCCAAAAGGAGAAAATAGCAGTTTTTTTTAACTTGTAACCCATAACCATCTTTACCTGCCTTTCGTCCCGTGACTTTTAAGATATTTAGTTGTTGTACACAATTGTAGAACTTTAATTCTATCCAGTGTAGTTTATGTAACAAGTCAAGCAGGTGTGCACCCATTGTGTTGTTAAATTACAATAAACTGCTTTTGTGCAGTACCTTTGGGGCATTTTGAGGGACTGTGATTCACTTTTAGTCTGTCTCTCCTTCTCTCTCGTTTTTTTTTCTCCTGGAAACTTGAATTAGACGCATTCAGATTTTTTTTAACACTTCATTCTGTCAGGAAGATTGTGTGTGTGTGTGTGTGTGTGTGTGTGTGTACGTGCATGTTTGTTGAAGGCTGGTATTGTGTGCTGACTCCAGGACCGAAACACTATTCCACATCCCAAGCCTGTTTTGCTGTTTTATTTTGAAACAGGATCTTGCTAAGTTCTCAGTTTCCCTGATCAAGGTTGAGTGTGAAATGGTCCTGCCTCAGCCTCCCAGAGAGCTGGAATTACTACTTTGTCATAGGAATCCCACTTTGCCTTGGTCTTTTGACTTCTTTTGTATGACAATGTTGAAAATCTGTTACTATCTTTAAAATCTATTGCAATATCCTTTTTTTCCTCTTAACTGCCTTTACTCTTGTTATTTTTTTTTACAATGTGGGCAAATATTAATTGGTTTGTAAGAGCACGTTACAACAGGGAAACCATGATTTTTTAAAATACTTTCCAAACCTAATGATCTCTTATTTCAGTTGGTTCGTTTTCCTATGCACCATGTGAGTAATCTCTGAATTGAGCAGACTTCCTTATTATAAGGTCCTCATTTGATATGCAGTTAAGCAGACTGTGGTATGGTATTCGCCTTGTAGTATTTCTTACCAAAAACAACTAGATTTCATCTTCTTGCTCCATTTGACAGTTCCCCGGGGAATTTGCACCCACAATCTTGCTATGAGACACCTTTTAATTGACAGTGAGGAAACTGAGGCTGCTAGTTATACAGTCACTTGAACAGAATTCCAGGTTACAAGTACGAAGCTCAGATTTTAGTGCTTTAGCTTTATGCTGTTTTTTCTCCTTCCTTGTGCCTCACAGATGTGCTTCCCAGTTGACTCAGATTAAAATAAATCTTCCTATGGGACACCCTACCTACCTGTCTTTCCTCCGCTCAATAACTTCTTTCCAGTTCAAACCGGAAATTTCTTTCTGCATCTGCTCGATAGCCGTCCCGGGGTCCTCAGATTCCTTCTGTTCCAACAACAGCCACTTTCTTAGCCTTCTGTGATGTCACGGTGCTGCACGCTGTGAGTCAAAGACCAGCGACATAGGTTGCGGTGATTTCCAAGGCAGAGGTGTCTGATCACGAGTTCCTTCCTGTTTGATTCTCTCTGCCTGCTTCTGCCCTTCATTCTGTGAGCATCTTTGCTTCTCTACACCCTTCCGCTATGATGCTCATGCTTTGGAGCCAGCCTACCACAGACTGAATCCTGTGAAACCGCGATCCATTTTAAACCTCTCCTTTCCCACATGTTTTGCCTTAGCTATCAAAAACTATCACAGCTGCTTTTTAGGTCTTGCTGGGAAAATTAGTTCAGTTTTTAGCCAAGATAATTATAAGAAATTATTCCATTAAAAAAGAGAAAGAAGAAAAAAATTACCATATGCAGAGGCAAAATTATAGGGGAGTTGGAGAAATGAAATAAAGACTAGAAGTTCTAGGGATAGTTGGGGTTTTTTTTGTTTTTCCTTAACTAGAATGATAAATGAGAAATGTCTCTCAAACTATACGTCATTCAATAGTTTGCATGTGTGTCTTTGAAACCTAAGTATTTTGCTGTCAATTAATGAAATAGAACAGGATGAGTTAGATTTTATCGTACATAAAAACCATATTTTCTTTACCCATTCATCTGTAGACAGGCACCTAGACTGCTTCCCAGATTTCTGTATTGTGAACTGTGCCTCTGGAATCATGGGTATATGGATCACTGTAATACAATGTCTTTGAGTCTTTCCGAAACATACCCAGAAGGGGAATAGCTGGATCAGGTGGAATTCCTTCTTAAAGCGTGGAGGAACTAACTTCTACTCGCTCTCTCTACCCCAAACAACCCTCTTCTCTTTCATGAAGGCGGTATATGATTGGCTTGTTGAAGCAAAGCTTCCCCAAAATCTGCAGAACGGTAATGAGCACACACAGACACACACACACACAGACACACACATGCACACACACACACACACACACAGACACACACACGCACACACACACAACCTGAAACACACAGAGATTTAGACAAATACACATCAGTGTGGAGGATTGTTACCATACACATTATTCTTTGCACTAGACATTTTTCATCCCTTTGTTGTGTTTTTTGTTTGTTTGTTTGTTTGTTTAAAACAGAGTCTCACTATATAATTCACCCTAGTCTGGAACTCATTATATAACCCAAGTTGATTTCAAAATTGACTCAGCTTCCCAAAATGTAGAATTACCCATGTCCACCAACACACCCAGTCATAGGATGTTTATTTTATGGGCAAAATTGCAGTTTGGTTTCTCATTACCTATAACATGCCTTGGATAAATATTAAAGGTGTGTTTGTGACTCAGAAAGAACACTTTTTTAAAACAAAGTTGAAGTTTATGATGGCAGATTTATCCCACCTCATTTTGGCCCCCAATAAGAATCTTCTATGCTTTCAGAATTCATGCTATGATTCACCTAATAAATACCTTGTCCCTCTGACCCAGAGCAGAACGTACCTCGGTCACGTAATAGAGAAAAATTGTGTGTAAAGGCTACTTGTGTCTAATATAATTTCCCCCAAATCCATTGTGTCTGCTACTGGAATAATTATCCCCGCAATGAAAATGCAGGACAGCTTAAATGATATCCATTAAAGAAGCCTGTCATCTCCTTGCAAAAAAGAAAATGCCACTGAGAAAGTGATCGCTGTGTTAGCATACTCAGTGTCAATTCTCCTCAGATTGCTTGGGACTCTTGAAATTTCCCTTGGCCACTACTGCAAAATCAGAAAGAGGGGGATGATTCATAAGCCATGTGGAAGATTCTCAGAGCCGATGGGAAAAGCAACGGGGGAAAAGTCACAACAGACCCATCTTCCTGGCGTGGCCACGGAATTCTTTATGCTCTTCCTGGGAACCCACAAAAGAGGCTCAAGGGGCAGTTCTTGGAGGGTAGCTGTGGAGGCAGAAAGCAAGACCGATGCTGTGAGACTGAAATATTTCCTGATGCCACGAACGGTAGAGCAGTTTCTGCAGCAACTACTATGACACCGTTGATCCTCCTGTGGAAAAGTACAGGTTTCCTTAGCAGCACACAGAGTGTCTGCATGTCTAGGCAGCCGTGGTTTGGGAAACCAGAGGGAACCAGAGTTGCAGTTGTCTTGCTCATTGCTGGAGAGGGCTGAATGGAAATTCCTCCTGGGCTCAGAAGGCCTTCTCATATTAGAAATAGTGTTTCTAACACTTCTCGATGACTTCTCTTTTTGTACTCATTTAGGTTTGTACCATAGACTGTGCTTTCCTTGTGTAGAGCAGATGCATGGACTAAACACTTACTTCGTTTTTCATCTCCTTTCCCTTCCTCCCTTCCATTCCGTCCATGATTGATCTCCGTCCTGAGGCAGATCTCTTTCCTCACTTCTACTATCTGTCGTTTTTTTTGTTTGCTCTTTATTCACATTTTTGCTTTCTCGCATAACAGAAATCATGATATTCATGTTGAAGTGTCTCGTTTATCTCAGTTAACATTGTCATCTCAAGGTGCGTGCATTCTCCTAAAACTTGTGTCTCTGACTTGGGGTCCTTCTGAGATTCTCTAAGGTTGGGGCTGTAATATGGCAACCTTCTATACTTCATCCTTTTAATTATCACCAGCTGTCCTGACTGAAAAGTAAGCTAAGCACTCAGCGTGATTTCTAAGGGCACAAATGCTACAGTGAACAGGAGCTGTAGACAGAGAGGTGAGGAATTTACAGCTTAGTACATATAACCATCTTGTTCATATTACTTACTGTAAGAAACTAAGAAGAGGGAACCACTTAAGGTATGCTGGAAAGACTCTCTGTACTGCCGTGGAATAGATCCACAAGGAAAGTAAATTTCACAAGAGAAGATTTTCATATAAATTTCTTGTGAAAAACAGTTTGATATTGGTAGCCTACAGATTTGCTCAGTAAATAATTATAGGCCAAAAGGTTTGTTGGAAGATAGAAATGAACATGGTAATCTCATGAAATCTCAGAAAATCTCATGAAAATGCTTTGAATGTTAGAAGAAATTGCTCCTAAGATTATAGAAGATAAAGCTTCATCCAGAAATTACTTATCATTACCTGCAGTGGAATTGCAAATTAATTTCCCTGAAAAGACATAAGTAAGGAATTGTAGGCTAAAGCCCTTGTTGAAACCTAGAAACAAAGGTTTCTAGACCTAGAAATTCTCATACAAAATGCTTTAATCACAAACACTAAATTCTTAATAAGATTAGTAGAAGACAAAAGATCATTCAGGTATCGATTATTGTTACCTGAAGATGAATCGTACCTAGGTAGTATTTTTTTTCTTTCAGTCATTCTGCTCACGGGATATTGCTGCATGGTGGTGTTGAATTCATAGTTACAACCAACACAATGCTCAAAGGAACAATTTGTGAACACAATGAGAGAGAGAGAACTCAAAAGTTTGAGCCATTCTACAAAGATGCCATTCTTAAGGTGGTCTCTGTTTAATCTTAAGAGCCAAACAGTAAAAAGTTTGGCAAAACTTTTAAGCAAAAAGGCAAACTTAGAAAACAAAACAACAAAAACAGACAAAACAAAATGAATTTGTTCTTAGATATCTTAGAACCATAGTCTGTAAGTTCCTTAGCGATGGCCCTGATTCCTGGGAGACAGAGATTAATTCCTAGGAGTTGATTTTATTTTCAAATGTCAAAATGTTTATAATGTTGTTGGGAAACAACAATTGATACCTGGGATGAACAGAGGAGAGGATTATGTTGCCAGTGGGTTCAGTCAATTCAACATGGTTTCAAGACAGAAATATAAAGTAGGGCGGCATAACATGAGGGAGAAATGATACTTGGCTCTTGGCCCCCCAAAAAGCAGAGGGCAGAAGGGCCAAAGAGGAAATTCTCAGGGACCAACTGTAATCCTAAAAGTCATGCGTCCATGACTCATTTCTCCAAATAGTTCCCATCTCCTAATCCCGCATTCAACCATATGAACTCCAGAATGTATGAAGGCATTGCTAAATTCAGTGTCCTTAAAATCCGGTTACCCCTCCTGGAGTTTCCAACTCCTGTCAAGTGGATGATCAAATTGATCCCCCCAAAGTGACATAAGCCTTCTCTGTTCACAAAGAAGACAAGACCAAATCCGGTGCAGACAAAAAAATGTGGAGGAAAATCTCAGAACACGCATGCGCACAGGAAATGACGTTGAATGCACGGATCTAGGTGAAACAGGAGAGGATAAGAATCCATTTTCCGTTAATTTCATTGTCTTCCCAAGTGTTTGCAAAGAGTGCCAACTCTCACCTACGTCCCTGTCAGAAAAGAAACTGAATTACTTAGAACAGTCAGGCTAAGCAAAATTATCATAAAAATACTGCACCAGGCACATGGTAAGCTTTCTTCTGGCCTGAATCCTTGGCTTTTCCATCAGAAAGACCCATGCATCTGCATGCAATGACTTAGTGGTTGGTAAAGGGCTGGGCATTGTAATCTTTAAGTGGATTTTTCCAGTGTAAGAGTTAAGCATGAGAACAAAGGCTCCTAGAAACCTTACCCAGACTGGCAATCAGACTTTGGTGGCTATAAATGAGAGACCTCTTGTGCTGAGATCTATAAAATCAGAGGATTGATGCATAAGAGTCACGGAAGAAAACTGTGTTCCCTAAAGATTCTGAGGAATAGAAAAAACCAGCAGGCAATTTGTGCCACCAAGGAGAACTTTGAGTATCTTGCAGGAAATTATCTTTACCTAGAAATACTCGCCTTCTTGCGTGTTCCTGAGGTCTAAAAGACAGCCTGCCCGCTCACTTCCCTCCCACAGACCTCTCTCCGGCACTGTGAAGGTGCAAATTATTTTTCTAATGCTTTTGCTTAAAGCCACATTCTCAGCTTCCAGTTTTCTCCTCCCCTGAGCAAGGATTTGTGACTGAAATGCTGTGTGTGTCTCAGAGCAGTGGCTGTAGCATGACTGTGCTTTTCTTTTAGCCCTTTCAGATTTCTTTTGCTGTGTGTCCTCCAAGGATTAAAAAAAAAATTTTTAAAGTTTTTTACTAGTATATGTTTGCAGAACCTGGGAATTCCATTGCTTGTGTGGAGTTGGTACACGTATATAACACATACTAATTATGTGTGTGCTTTTTTCCTCCTTTCCATTCCTCTACCCCCCTCTGCCCCTTTTGCAAAAATTTTATCTCCCGACCCGCTACTATCTCTTTGAATTTCTCATGCAACAAACAGAAAACCACACTCTATGTTAGCACGTGTGTCTGTTGTATTTCTTGTAACATTATTTTTAAAGAACACGGCATGCACCACAGAGAAACAAACAGGGAAAAAACTGATGGAAAGATGTACATGCACCCCACCCCCTGAAAAATATACCTTTCTGCTATCTGTCCTACTTCTGCTGGGAGGGGTGGTTATATTTGTATATCTTCCACTTCCTAGGTGGATAATTGCAAGAATAAGCAAATTGACAGAAAAGTGATGGTGTAGTGAAGATCTACAAGAATTTCTACAGTTTGCAAAATGTGAGACACAGTTACGCTGTTTCAAGATATCTTTGCAAAATAATTTGCACTAATTCAGAATTAGTATCCTGCTACCATCAATGTCTTCCCTGAAAAGTTAGTTTTCAAGGCGAAGCCAAACTTCTGGGCGTGTTTATCCTTTACTGGATATTGGTCCTAATTGTCTGGAATCCTCGCTTTGTTTCTCATCTTCTTTGACATCCAGCTTCAGGCAAATGGAATCAAATCCAGTTAATAATGTTACACATACAACCCAAGTTCCCTCCAAAGATAGCGTATTGGTTTCTTTGGCCACTGTTTGAAATCCCCCGTGAGGCAGGTGCTTTCTTGGAAATTAACCTGGGTCACATCATCAATAAAAAGGAAAAGACAGAATTCTGCTAGTCTGCACTCCTTTTGCAACAAATAAATTACCCCTCCTCCAGGTCCTGCTGTGAACAGTAGGATTTTTATCTTCCTGGATCAAGTCAGCAGAAAGAAGAAAACTTGAGGTCTACATAAAAAGAACAACTTTATCCTCTGAGGATAAATCCTTACAACCCTCACCGCCACTCCCTGCCTGCTCTTCGTGAGATATTCAGAAGTATATAGTGATATCATGAGTTTGTGGACAAAGTAAACGTGGAAAGGTTCCCACACATTCTTGCACATACATCATATACATGGACCTATGTGTGTGTTTACTATCAGGCTGTCTTTGCACTCCATGTTTTAGTTCTGATGCTGATTGTCATTTGAGCAGTACTGGGAAAACCACTGCTCTAAATGGGGTGGCATCCCCAGTCTTTTTTCAGTTTTGATTTAGCATCTTGCTAAATGCCCCCAGTTGACCTCAGACTCCAGATCCTCCTGCCTCAGCCTACCACACAACTGGGATTATAAGTGCGCATGGTCACAACCTCCCAATTTTAAACAGTGGAGTTTTACGCTAATTATTTTTTCTCATTTTGTGTGACGACCAATTGCCCAAATGCTTTGGATTGGCTTTGCAGGAATCCAGTGAACACTTGGCATTTCCCCAAACGATGCATCTACTATGTGCTTCCTTGAGACGGTTTGCAAGAGGTCATCGCAACCTTCTAACTTTATGTGCAATTCCACCCTTTATCTCCTTGGACATCGCATTTCAGAAGGTGTCGCTGAGGTGGATACACTTCAGCTGTGAGTACACGGCTTAATAGATATACTTGTTGTGTACTTGGTCGGCTTGAAGGGTGTTTACTGGTGGTTCATAACAGAGGGACGTGGAGAAGCCAATGACTCCCTTCCAGATCTGGCTTTGGAGTGGTTTCTACAAAAGACACCAGGATTGCCATATTGGAATTCACGGCACGCTCTCCCCATGAATTTTAACGCGCTGGAAGTTCAGGAGCAGAATGTTTTTTGCAGAGGACACGCATGCGAAGCTCAACCCCCTGAGAGTGAAATCAAGCTGATTAATTGTCTAAGTGTTTATTAATATTTCAGCCAGGCTGATACGTGATCCAGAATCACCTTCCTGCTATGAACAACCTGGGTGTTTTCGTTTTTTGCGTTCTGAGTTTTTTCTTTTCTTCTCCTCTCTTTTCCATTCTTCACTCTGTCCTTTTTGGTGACAGAAAATTTGCTTCTATCTCCTAACTCTCTCATGCAATGAATATAAAGTCTATTCCAGTCTTTCCTTTTTGACAGACTTGGTGAACAGGTGCCCCAGATACCTTTATTTTAAAATAATCCAAGCCATCACTTTTCAGTTTGCATGGAGAGGAGGATCCATGATCAATACCACAATCATGGACCCTGGTGCGTGACTCGGGTAACACATTACCCAAGGGTGCAGCACAGCCTGGGAGAACATTAAACTCTGCTAAACAAACAAGATGCTGAAAGCTGCAGTCTAATGACAGAGATGGTAACGATATCTTCCCGATTATTTTTCCTGGGTTTTTTTTCAGATACAGACTTATTTTTAGGCGTGTGAACCGAGTCTTTCTCAACACTTCATTGTATTTATTTCCTTGGCGAATTCCCTTACATCTTGCATGAGTATTTCCTTTGAAAAGGGGTTTCCTTTCCCTCTTTCTCTGCATGGTAGAAGGGATAGATGACCTTTTTCGAGTCCCTCTCTCTATCTCTCTGTCTCTGTCTCTCTCTCTCTCTCTCTCTCTGTTTCTTTCTCTCTTGCCTGGATACCATGATATAATCCATCTCTCTCTCTCTCTTTCTCTCTCACTCTCAAAGATACCAAAGCCATTCATTAGGACCCCATTTACATTTCCTGTGAGTGTGCCACAGGGAACAAGTCCCCCTCCAATCTCTCTGAAAGATCAGATTTCAATCCTGGATTTGGGAAGGTTACCAACATTGAGTCCCTATAAAGAGAAGCTGTCTTTCTGCTTTTATAGCGCTTACTTTTCTTCTCTGTCCGTTGCCATGTTTCATTTTCTCCTAAATCATCCTCACTTCAATTAGTGCTGAAGTTTTGTCTTTTATTTCACTTTAGTGAATGTTTAATACACAAAGTGATTACATTTGTGGGGTGTGGCTGTGCACTTACATAAGGCATCTTAATTCCTTTGCATGTTTCTACCCTCCCTCTCCTTGTCTTGTCAACTCTTCTCTTGCAAAAAAAAATCTGTCTTCCTCTTTCCTGTTAAAAACCTAAACTTGCTGATTGCACGCAAAACAGACACATCAATATTTTTTTGTCAGAAAATGCAGAGCAACAGCCGTAATATACAATTCACAACAAAAAAGTAGATAGCAATAAAGTAAGATAATCTATTTGCAAAATAAATTTTGCTCAATTCTATGCTAGCAAATTTCAAATCCTAATAAGCGATGATTGAAAGAATTAAAAAGAAATGTTAGAAGCAAACAATTACTGCGTATAACCTCTTCTACTCTTTAGCTGAATACACACTGAACTAGGTTTTCCCAATATTTATGATTCTACATCCTCTATTTTATTTTGTTCTCTGTGCAGAAAGCATATTTACACAATGATATTTAATTTTCCTAGGAGGAATTTGCAAAAAGCTTTGCAAATGGATTAGCTGTCCCTCTCATCTGTAACATTACATTATCTTGATAAAACTGTCGCCTGTTTTAGAACTTGTTTTTTGGAGTAGTAAAATGAGTGCTTTAATTTGTATCTCTCCAGGGACCACCTGTGTGGAACGTTCTTTGGTACATTTATTTGCCATTTGTGTGTCTTCATCTTAGATGCCCATTTTTGGACTGGGTCTTTAAATTTGGGGGGTCTGATTTATTTCAATATCTTTACAGGTTGTAGATATTAGTCCTTTGTCTGAGGAACAATGGACTAATTTTTCTAGCCACACTGTGGGTTGTCTTTTCACTCTGCTGATAATTTCTTTTACTGTGCAAAAGCTTTTCAATAAGATGAGATGCCAGTTGCATGTCTGGTAGATTTTGCAAAATAAGAAACAACTTGTTCAAAGAGAAAGGGAAGCCAAGGAGGGGAGAGGAGAAAGGAAGGAAGGGAAAAGACAAAATGATCAAAGATGGAGCAAATGGAAACAAAGCTTTGTGAGTAAGTAAGACAGGAGAATGGGGGAAGAAAGAGGAATCAGTATAGAATCTATAGACAGAAATTCCCCCTGATGAATATGATCATTATATATAGATAAATGGTACCAATAATCTTCGTTTATTTATTTATTGGTAGCGGCAACCTCACACTTGCCAGACAGGCGCTTGTGCCACTAAACTATATTCCCAGCACCAACAAACTTAATATATAAATTTTAGAAAAGAGAGGGAGATAGTCCATAAGCTTTTTCTGTCCACCATGAAAAAGATACAGTGTGCAGGCGACCACCCATCCAGAGGTCAGTTCCTTACCAAAGAACAGATCTGCCAGAGCCTTATGCCTGGATTTCTCAGCCTCAAGATCGATGAGCAGTAAATGTCTGTTGTAAATAAATAAATAAATAAATAATAACCGGACTTATTTGTTAGATGTATTAAATGCAGGTTGCCTTCACCGAAGCTCTGGTACCTTAGCTTTTATACAATTAGAGTGCATCTGATTTTCCGCTTCCCTTTTCTTTGCAAGTAAACACGCACGGGCCACCCTTCCAGCCTCTGCAGGGAGAGGAAAGTTGCAGAGGCCTTCACGGGTGGCTGGCAGTAGGCACGGCCAGCACTGTAGGGACCATGGAGCAGCCACCGCAGACGCTCATGGTCACAGAGTTGAATCGGTGCTTTCTACCCTACCACCTCTGGACAATAGCAAAGAATGTTAGAACAAAGCAAAGATAGCAACGCACTCCAAAATGTTTCTTTAACACGTACGAACTGCGCGCGTCTGAAATGTTCGCATTTCACATTTTCAGACCATCATGAACCATAGTGTACCTGAAATAATAGGGAGGTTACAGATATGGGCAACTTATTTTTAAACTCAAATCATTTTATCAGGTAATACAGAAAAATACTATCTGTGCTTCTGTCTCTCTGTGTCTGTCTGTCTCTCTCACTGTCTCTGTCTCTCACTCTCTCTCTCTGTCTCTCTCTCTTCCTTTTTTTTCTTTCCATCTTTCACAATAGTAGAATAAACACAGGCTTCCCAATGACCCACACCCACAGCTGTTTTTTACTTTCTTTTTTAAAAAATTTTTAAGGCAGCGTCCCCTACAGTACCTAAACAAGTTCTCAAATTTGCCATTCTCCTGCCTCAGCCTCCTGGAAGGCTGGACTTAAAGATACCCACTAATGCACCAGGCTTTGGCTCTACCCTTTGTATGTTTGTAACTTCTTGTCTCTCCTAGAATTCAGAGCAAAATTATCTTTTTGATGATGTAGCATAGGGCCAATGACCTAATCCAAAAAGAAAGGAGAAACAGGTACCAGAAGGCTGGGAGTGAATTGCTTTGGAACTCTTCACACGTACCTTTGATTGGCTCATAATATACCTCAGGAGGAATATTCAAGCTGTGTGCATGACTTTTACAAGGTACCTATGCAATAAAAACCAGCCCATACCCAAACACTTCCAGTGACAGGGTTGGAAGACTTAAAACTATTTTTCTTCTATGTTGCACGATTTCCAGGTGATAAATCCTACTCAAGATACCTCTGTAGGTCCCTTAAAATGTAAAAATGTGTTTAAAGTTTAGAAATGACTCACATTTTTTTTAGTACTCATGGCAAAGAACTGCTTTTTCCACCTTAATGGGATTTCAAATTGACACTGACATTTCAGTGAATCAGAATTAGCTTTTTTCTTTTTAAGCTCCTGTGTCTTATGTAAATGGCTGTGCTGACTTTTATGGAATTGAATATTCCAGAAAATGTCATGGAACCTAATATAAAACAAGTTAACATTCTCATTTTTAAACCTTAAAGGAATATGGTGTTAAAATATAGATTTTTCTTGTTGTTTTTGTTTAAGACCCACCCGACCAGTGCTGGGTTTTATGTGGATGTGAATTTCAAACTCCAGAATTCAGCATGTCTGCCTCTTTTCAAGATCAAATTGAAATTTAAAGGTATTAGTATAATTTACTGACATAAAAACTACTCTAAGAAATCAAAGCAGTTGTTAATGGGTTGATGATAGGTTCATGTTGAGAGCTATAAAAGCTTTTTATTTCCATCCTTACAGCTTTACCAAAATAGCTATTAGACTCTGAAAATCAATTTATCAGCTAAAAAATAATTATTCATGCCTAGTGTGTTGGTGCCCGCCTTTAATTTGAGCTACTTAGGAGTGAGATGGAAGGATAGTGAGTTTGAACTGAAACTGGACTTCTTCTTCTTCTTCTTCTTCTTCTTCTTCTTCTTCTTCTTCTTCTTCTGGTTCTGCTTCTTGTTGAAACCTTTGTCTTATTTTTTATTAGGAACATTGTTTTGCATAACTGTACCTCTTTTTAAAAAACTAAGAGCAAATCACCCACTGAAATCTTAAATTTATTACCAAGGTGAATATTTTACACCCTCCCATTAGAAAACTACATTCCAAATGAGATTATATGTTACGGAAGACTTACGTCTGATGTATAAGGTTACAAACCTGACATAAGCATGAATTCTGGGGCCAGAAGTCCAGATAAAGATGCCAGTTTGGTTAGAAAGTTTATGAAGCTACCTACTTTAAAAAGACATAAAAAAGAGAGAAAAGCAATGAAAACAGAAACGTTAATCTGCCTGCCTATCCTGTACATTCTCCTGCCCTCTCTGTTGTATTTCTTGAGGTTTTTCTCAATTTGTCTTCTAGTTTGCATTAAAGAATTGTATCTCTAGAAGACTGCTGACTAATGTACTACTTAGAAAATAAAAGAAATTAAACTTCTCACTCCACTTGGCATCACTTTCATAAAATATATTTGTAGAACACCAAACAGCATCACAAAGAGTCACTTTTTACCTTCATTCATCCAAATGGGATGTTCTTTGGAAGTACAAAGTTTACTTTGGCTCACTTCCTCTTATGGAGGTATTGAGTTTTTTCAAATGCTTCTTTAGTTTTCCCATCCTATATTAGACAGCTATGTTGACGGCACAACATCCAATTTCCAGGACTCAAAGGAGGAGAAAATAAATTTGACTCATGGTTTCCTGGGGTTCAGTCCACGGTTCTCTCACTGGAAGACAGAGACGTCATAGCAGGAGGGTGTGGAGGAGCAAAGAGCCTTTATTTATGGCTTTTTGGATACTAAGGAATGAGCCAGAGAGGAAGAGGTTAAGGGAAAGATGTATTCCCCAAAGTCTTATGCCCGTGACCCACCCAGAAATCAAAGTGTGCTGAATCACCAGCTTGGGAAATTCCCAACCCAGTCAAGTAGACATAATCAAGCTTCACTGAGACATTCTTGACAATGCTCAAACAACACAGAAGTGCATAACATGGTAAAATTCCTTCCTCACTGTATCACTCAGGGTTTACTAGAAAAACAGACATAATACAAGATGTACAGATGTATCAGAAATTACAAGATTGGCTTACAGCGGTCAGGGACAAAGTCAGATGAGGGGGTGTGGAGAGGATGTCTGCAATCTGGAGGCTTGATTGGGTTGGGAATTTCCAAGGGCTGGAGCTCACTGCAGTATTGCATGCAAGTCAGTACCAGGAGGCCGATGGGTCTGCCACAGAACACTGAAGAATCTATGATGAAGGCTGAACAGTCCCAGGTGGAAACAAAACAGTCTGTGCCAGAAGTCAGGAGAGGATGTCCAAGCTAAAGGAGAAGACTGGAGCTCCTCCTCCGAAGTAGCCATCAGCCCTCCTCCTCTGCCTTTTATTGTGTGCAGGCTGCTGCCCTGGGTGGGTGTAGCGCTCACACCATCTGCGCCCTCCTCCTGCACAGGCTGAGGATGTTACATACCAGGGACCCTGGCCCCCTGTTGAGTCACTTCATTAAACTTCCAACCTTCTCAGATTGACACAATGAACAATATCCTAGAAGGGTAAGGGCTGGTCCTCCACACCCCAGGATGTAGAGCTGCTGAGTCACTCAGTGAAGCTTCTAGACTTCTCAAGTTAACACAGTGTATCAACCATAACACTCACTCTTTCCTGCCTGTCTCCTCGTTTCTTTCTAAAATCCCCTGTTTTGCAGCTTTCCCATACACCTGCCTACAGGTAGCCACTGTGCATGTCAACTCTTTGGGCCTTTGCTGGAAAAACAGCCACCATGTTAACTATATGCATCTAAAAAATGGCTGACTTCCATTTCTTGGTATGCAGCTGACGTGTATTTATTTATTTATTTTTAGAGGAAAAAAGCAAAGCCGATAAAAGGGTAGAAATAATACAGAATTTCAGAAAGCAACACTTAAGAAATCACTAGTTGATAAATTACATTTTGTTATCTGAGAAGTAATTGCTCTTTACAAAATGCAAGCATAAAAAGTGAGCAGTCAAACAATGACAGTACAAACTATTCTGTTTGAAAAACTAACAAAAACTTAGTACTGTGGTCATCGATCTTGCACACTGATGCATACAGTTATACCCTTTAGAGCACTTTCCTTTCATGATTACATCATTTTCTATATATTTTGGATATAATCACTCTTTCAGCATATTATTATTTAAAAGATATTTTGTGATATCCAGTGTAACAGATGTACCATTATCTCTTCTGCTGTTTTGGGATATTTCTAAGCTAGGTTCCAATGCAAAAAAGCAATATATATATATATATATATATATATATATATATATATATATATCTTCCTGTCTTTTTTAGCCTTGGGATAAATCTGTATAGAGTTAGGAGCTGATGACACAACAGTGCTACCACCCTTTCAAAACCACATCACAGTGTCACCGTGATAAATTAGAAATCTGTCACCAATTAACTCAGGTGTCCACAAGCAACTGGTGGTCCTTGTTGACAAAATGCAAACTGAGATTCTTTATGCCAGGTCAGCAGTGCTCCCTGGAGTAAAAATGCAGATCATGTCCAAAAGCCACCAAGGTCACCAGCAGGAAATCCACAGGAACATTTGGAAGCTTTAAAGATTTCACAGTAGACCCTGATTATTGCATTTTACGTCGTGCTTTGCCTCTGGGGGGAGAAGAAGTGTATGTATCCAACCGAAAGAGAAATGAGATAAGTAACAGCATAGAAGGGCCCATTTTGTCATCCATGTGAGTTACACTAAGCACTCTATAAATAAAACTGTAGGGGTGTGACCAAGCAATATGGAGGATGTTTACATTTTTAAATATTTATTACAGTAAAACCAACATTGCCTTGAATCCTCGCTGGAAATTCTCAACCTCACTTTGCACACACTCATTCCACCATCCTGGCCACTTTCTGCAGCAGCTGTCTTGGTAACTTTTCTCTCATTGCAAGCAGCACAAAGCACCTGACACCCAAAATGAAGGAAAGAACGGTTTATTTAGCTCACAGTTTGTGGAGGTTTCAGTCCAAAATCAGCTGGCTCCAAGGCAGGGTGACGTGGCATGGGGGCAACACTTCAAGCCAGCAGCCAGAGCAAAAAGGAAAGAGAAACAAGCCTCTTTCCTTCCCTTACAGTCTATGCAGGTTACTCTTCCCAGGGTGAGGAAGTAAGAATTCTGTTTTAAAATTTTTATTGAACGTGGTAGTTCTTGGTCACAATGAACCTGTAACTTGCTTCTGTATGGAAGTCAGAAAATCTACTTTATTCCTAAGGCTGAGTGCAGGTGCACCAGCATAGCTTCTTTAAATGAGTATGTAGCAAGCATAGTTTATTCTCCAGATGACTGGCTGTACCATATTCAGGGTAAGTGTGGATTCTCATTGCTGGAGTTAAAGGTATTCATGGGTGAAATGTTTTAGGGAAAATTCCCACACTTCTGCCAACAAGATTCAGAAACAAATCCATCCATGCTCTGACAGGGTGCACTGTCCATAAGATGTGGAAAAGAAGTAAAGATGGCCAGTAAATACATGGGAAAAAAACAGTTCAGCACTTCTGGCCATTAGACAAATGGTGATTAAAACAACACAGATATCACCTACCTCTGAAAGAATGGCTATTATAAAGAAATTAAATGCTAGCAAATGCTGGTGTGGGTGTGGAGGAAAAAAAATCTTTCTACATTGTTGGTGGAAATGTAAAGTAATGCAACCAGTGTAAAAATCAGTATGGAGATTCCTCAAAAGGTTAAAACTAGAAACAATGCAGCTAACCCCCTAATAGGCATCTCCTCAAAACTTTTCAGATGCAGAATCCTAAGTATCACATTGTTTCTCTTATACAAGAAACCCAAATTACAAGTGACAAGCAGACAAAGGACAGATAATGTAAAACAGGGAGTTAGATTTTATGCAAATGTTTAACATTTTTATTACACATGCTACGGCTTGGATGGGTAGATTTGAAGGGAGAGGATAGGACGAAGATTAAGCGAGAATTAAACCTCGCTGTGGATACATTTACCAACGCTGCACAAGGCATACGATCACTGCGTGCTGCCGACATGCAGTCCTAAAGAAACAAAAATTGAACAACAGAAACCTATCTCCAGGTACCCACTCAGGAGATTTTCTCCTTGCCTGTAGACAACTTTGCAATTCAGTAAGCACTCTTTGGTCACACTTAGAGATCTGGGGCACACTGCCGCTGTAAGACAGGGGTTGCATGTCTTGAAAATGTGTAGGACAGTACATATGATCTGTTTCGTTTTTGCTAACAGTGTCTGATAAATGCCTACTTTTGCGACTTCTGTTCTTGCAAGAGTCGCGTAAGGAGAATGATGTGGCATGTAGGCATAACTAAACAGCTCTTCTTTCTGTGGGCCTTCCTGTTACTTGCAAAAGAAACCTAAAACATCCTGGAGCAAACTGACTTCTGTAATGCCACCTCCGCCTTCCCTGTGTTATATAAAACCATTGTTGACTGACTGTCTGTGAGTTCCACAGCCTTCTTTCCTGCACAGGGGAAATGCAGGATGGTCAATAAACCACGACCAAGTGGAAAGGTGAAGAAAATGACACGGAAAGATCGTTGAGTTAAAGGATAAGTCAGCGATGTGGAACAGGGAACTAACACACGACACACGTTTGTTTTTCCGTTACTGAATTTTAGATGCCTCCTTGTTTTGGAAAACTTTTTAAAAGTGATGCTTGTAATATATTGAGCAGTATATATGGTCCCCAAAATCAGCACAGCAGAACTAAGTGTTCCATCCCAGGACACTTTGATTCAACCCGTGTCATAGCTGTACGTCTCTAAATGGGCTATTCTAAGCAATTCCATCCTGTACTTTCTTTTTTCTGAACCAGGATTTCAACTCAGGGCCTTCAACCAGGGTCAAAACCAGTGTATGGATGTGAGGTACATCCATACCTACTATATTTTTGAAAAAACATTGTCATCTTACATAGATTAAGTCTCTCAGGCTAGGGCTGAATTTGCAGTCCTCCTACTTCAGCCTCTTTTGCATGCTGAGACTACAAACATGCACCATGACAGACTCCATCGTATAGATTTCATGCATAGCACCCAGCACTGCGGCAGAGAAAGAGAAGACGCTGGGAATTCCCTACTACACAGGTGGGCTCACTGTTCTTAGTATTTATGGAAAATGCCACTGTTCCTTTTGTTCCTCCATGCCCACTCAATGATAGAGCAAAAGAAAGATGCGTGTAATTGGTCTTCCTGGAAACTCTCTCTGATAAAATGTCACTTGGGATTACTGAAAGAGAAGCTTCATCTTTGGGAAAGAGGAAAACAGGTGATAGGATATAAACTGCATAAAAGTACTTCTATTGTGGCTTTTGGTGGCACATGCCTTTTGTTTCAATATTCAGGAGGCTGAGGCAGGAGGCTCCCTTGAAGTTGTGTACCAGCTTGGGCAACATTGCGAGACTTGTCTCAAAACAAAACAACACAATGCAAGTTACAACAGTTTCTCAGTAAACTAAACAAAAGGAATTAATCATTGAATAAGAATCTACTGGGGCACGGAATGTAAGTCTGGGTGAACACTTATCTCATGTGTGAGATGCCTTGATTTTGATTCCCCAGCACTGCCAAAGAGAATTTTAAAAGGGCACCTGTGGATGAATATCAAAAATGAACAATACTTCTCCATTTCTTTTCCACACATAATAGGGAGTTAGATGTTCTGAAGTGAATTTGCAAAGATGTAACGGTAACTGTGGAGTAGTGTTTATTTTAGTCAATATAAGTTATCGGTGAACCTTTATAAAAGAAATTAAGAACTGACAAAGTTATTTAGTTGTTGTCATTGATGGGGTTGTTAATTTGCCTGGCACACTGGTTAAAATTCGGCAGGTAATTTGAAAAGTATTTAGTAAAATTTGTGAAGTTCAGCATTCTCACAGGACCTGAAAGCTTACTTTTGTGTTAATTTGTACTGCTGAATACAATAATAGAATTTTGAATACAGGTAGGGACTAATCCACGTGTGCTTGGCTGTTGCCACAGAAGAGAGCTGAAAATTATAACTAAGGCTTTTTAAATAAGTATTGTATATA
>PVJX010032036.1:0-20738 GCA_004027295.1 Dolichotis patagonum | reverse complement strand
GTCCATTCTCACTGATTTGCAAATGTAGGATAAGCTTTGTGAATAGAGGAAGAAAGAGAAAAGAAATGAGTTAGGCAGTTCTGGACCAGATACAAAAAAGGCACCATTAGGAGAAGCTCCAGGGAGGAAACCAGGCAGTTCAGACCTTATGAAGCCGAGGTGCCAGAGGGGAGCAAGCTTAGGAGATGAGAGAGTACTTCAAAGAACTCATTCTTCATAACTTTCCTAGGGCGGGAGTTTGAGATCCTGAGGTCTGGATGGCTGCCCTGGCAGAAGAGAGGGTCTGAGCACACTCAGACTCCCCATTCCTTGGCACACCAAGTAGAGCATTCCTGCCAGGGCTGCCCTGCTCAGAGCCCGCACCACAGTGCATCCCCATCTTCCCTAACCCTACTTCCACCCTTCCTGAAACTCAATCCCACCCTTCCTCTGAGCTCACATCTGCCCTTCCTCTTCAGTCTATATATAATCCTTCACTTTCGTAATAAAATTGAATCTGCACCATCAGCCTGATCTCTGGAGTTGTCTCTCCATCACCCCTTGCCAGTCCCCCACAACCCCAAAAAGGCTGCACTAGGGTCCTGAAATAGAATCAGGAGAGTCTTTCCCTTCCTCTCCTACCAAATTAAAACAATCAAACAAAAATTGCCCTAATGCTGTTTGTTCAGTAGATGTTATATGAATAGCTGCAAGATGACCAAAGCCTTGACTTGTCATGTTACAAACAGCTGTGCTTCTTAATTCTAAATATTTATCTGGTTTCCTAAAATATGAACTATGGAGAGCTCAGGATTAACTTCTATTTGTCTTTCTTCATATGTCCAGAAATTATCAGGATTTTCTTCCACAGTGTTTTATTTATATGTTGACCATTATTTCAGTTTCATTGAATAGAGTATTGTCTTCTTACTGCCCCTGCTTTTCTATCCAAAGTTCAGTGCTATTTGATGTCCTGACCTGAAAGTGCGGGCCATAGCAATGCGTGTTCTCAGGAGGCTGTCTGTCCTGGCAGTGGCAGACTCACCGATTCGGGGCCCAGAACTCTGTGCTCTCCTTTAAGTGTATTTTTCTTTTCTAAATTTCCATACAAAAACCTTATTTTGCTCTCCCAGAAATTTTCATTTTCCCTTCTAAAGTCCCTTTTCTTTTATCATCATTATTCCACATTAAAACTTAGTTTACTCACTAGGTTTCCAGTTACTGAGACATGATACACAGTATGACACCTTAAAAGAGGAGAAGCTTAATGTAGATAATGTTCTAAGAGAATGAAGTCCATAGCTAGCTGGCTTCAATGCAGGAATTTCATGGAAGAAAGGAGTAGAGAAGCAGAATTGCTTAGCTCATGGCACCAGGAAGCAGAGCAAAATAGTAGTTCCAGGTAAGAAAGAGTAAGGTTCTCAACATTAGACTCAAGATGACATCTCCATGACCGCCCCCCACCACACACACACACACACACACCCGGAAGTGTGGCCATCAACTTCCTGGTCTCAAGTCAATCAAGTTAACAAAATCATATTTAACCATCACATTGAGAATTTTACAGTTATAAAAAGACATCAAAAATAAAATCATGTATATTAGAAAGCCAATGAAAGGAAACCAATGATTAAAGAATATATATATGTTTATGACATAAAAATTTATTAAAATCATGTATTAAATATCAGTGAAATCTTTAAGAGTTGATGAATACCATCATTTTATTATAATTATAGATGTGTTAGTACCCCTCTATACACACACACATGCACACATGAAAGCCACCATCTTTGCTGTGTGGTGGAAAGCACACCACACAAGAGGGTAGGTATCTGAGGAGCCCCCACCTCACCTCCCCCATACTATAAGAGTCTGAAAATGAGTTGCAGGAGAAAAAAGAGACTGATCTGAGTAACTTACTACACCCTGAATCCTGTCCAACTAATGACAGAAGGTGGAGAAAAGGATAAATCTCATTACAGTGTTGTCTTTTGCATAAGTTTGTGTTTTTAAGATGGCTGTCATCTAAATGGAAATGGACTCCTGGAACTTTTTTTATATAGTTTATGATTAATACATAACATTACATTATACATAAACATCATAAAGGTCTTTAATAAGGAAGCCATACTCATTGAACAAGACCAGACATTTTGAAATGTGTATATGTATTTATGTACATACACATACACAATATATTTTACACTACTCACTATCACTCTATCTTCAATACTCTTTTTCTTTTGCTTCATAATCCTGACTATTTAAAATCATGTAGAGTGGGGTCTTCAGTGTTCTTTGTTTCTCAGTAAGGTACAAGCTGCATGAGGGTACAAATTGTATTATTCCTTACTGTGTTGTTAGCAGCTAGAATAGTGTGTAGTCCATATAAATTGCTCAATAAATATTTGTTACATGAAGAAATATGCTAAATCATGATAGCCTTTTGCATGGGCTACTTGAACAAGCTCAGAGCTTGTTTTTGTGTGGCAAATAGAAAGAAGACTTTTTTTTTAATATTTCCTTGAAGTTAAACTGTAGCAAGATGACTGACTCCTGCCCAGGGCACATGGTCTTTGGACAGCCACTTCCGGGATCGCTGGTGGTCATCCATCCATCCATCCACACTCTTTGCCTTTGATCACTGCTGTTTGTCTATATTCTTTGTCTTTATGCACAATTTGAAGGTGATACATTGAGCTACAATGAAAGAATGTGACATGATGAAAGGAGTTTGAGTCCTCAAGAGACCATGTGGAGAAAGCCTTGCCCTGGCCTGTAAAGTGAGTTGTCTAGTCATGTTAAACCACTGTGATTGAGGACTTCTTGTTACAACCATTAGCCTGGTACTAATGCACTCTCCCTGGTGTCCTAAGATCCACCCTTACCAAGCAACAAAAATGACGTCGTCAGACAGAATCAGAACCTGCTACTTTCCAACAGCTTACCTTCCAAATACAAACAAAATTGGGTTTTCTTCCTGTACTATACCTCACCCGTCTTCCACCTTCGCAATTACTCATGCCTTAGCCCACTGTATTTACTGTAATGCAGCCAAACCGGCCTCTTTTCTGGTCTTTCCTCACGCCAGATCAGGCACCACATCCGCACAGCTGTTTTCTATGAAGGTACCCAATGAAATAGCAACCCTTAAGAGGCCTGCTCCCCTCCTCTAAACTATTCCTGCCCTACTTTCTGCCAACTGCTTGAACTGTCTAACATATCACCCCATTTTACATTTTATTTTCTCATAAGATAATTCCTTCTACAATTACAATATTTGTTGGGTTATGCATTGATTGTCCCTTAACTGAAGCTTCAATCCTGTGACAGCAGTGACCTTAAGTGATCCCAGACAACTTCCCAACACCTAGAATAGTGCTCATAACATCATGAATGAATGAATGAATGAATGAACAAATGAATGGCTGTGCTCACCTAGATGCTGATACATATGTAAATCTGGAAAATGGGTGCCAAAATGTTCAAAACTGGATGAGATTATGTCTTCTATTTATTAATATTTCCAAATTTTCTGCAATAAGCATAAAATGCTTCTGAAATCATTGCATAATTTTATTAGAAATAATGTGTATCTTATTTAAGATTTTTCCAATGACACCTAACTGCATTAAGTAGTTGTGTTTAAAAATAAATGAAAAGCGGATTTTGAACTTAAGAAAAATTATTGGTTTTCCCGTAGCAGAGCAGCCTGATGCTGCAGAAAGCAGAATACGCTGCTGAGACTGGGACCCCATAAACTGAGCTGAGTGACAGGCAGACATAATCTCTATCTATAAATGAGGCAGAGTAGAATCATGAGTTAACCTAAGATGGACAACAAGAACCTGCAGATTCAGGTACCTAACATTTGTCTGCAAAAATTAGCTTTTCTTTTTAGTACTGGAGTTTGAACACAAGGCCTTTTCACTGAGTTACATCCCTAACCCTTTATTATTTTTGTTTGCTTGTTTGGAACAAGGTCATGCTAACTCAATCAGCTTCCTTTAGTACTGGAATTATAGGTGTGCACCACCAAGCAAAAGGCATCTTTTTAACTTCTTGAATTAATCAAAAGCAAAGAATTTGTTTCTGTCATTTAATGATCCAGGGTATTTCTCATTGTGATTTCTGGAGAACTTTGACCCATATTACCAACATGTATAGATATTTTAAAATGAAGTATATATTTTATTTTTCACTTTATATTTATTAGTTTGAAAAGATATTGCTATAAAATACAAATAAAAGAAATGAACTTTAATACATATGTTAATATGCATAAATATTTGTATATATCCACTAGGAAACAAAATCAAGTACTGTCAGATGTTTAAATTCACTTTACTTGATAAATTTGAATTTAAAAGAAGAAATAAAAAAGGTATCCTATACATTGAAATACAGAAAAATGAAAAGACAAGGATATAAGTAGAAATGAGACTAAAATCTAGTGATAGAGTAAATTATAACAGACCACACTTGCTTGTACACAATAAAAGAAAGGGGAAATTACCTTGATTGAAATAGAAATGATAGGTCAAGCAAATTATGGATTGAGAAGAGAATAAGGGAGTATTATATTTTGAGAAACCATAGGACATATATGAAAGCCCATGGAAATTTTAAAGTCTCTGTGGAGTATAGGACTTTCCTTGACTGCATAGATGTATTGGCAATAAATGCAGCATTCTTCATTCCCACACATGAAGTGTTAGACCACCCTAATTACAGAGACCATCTCAAACTCTAGCGGACCTAATCTTCCCTTTTTATAATGAATACTGTGTAATATATCCATTGTTTTCTTTTGCAATGAGTGATAAGTCACACACAAACTCTGACACAGATGAATTTTGAAAATTCAGTAGTGTGTCTATGCCCAAGGTCCAGTATAAAAGAGAAACCACAGAACTTTTCCTGTTTCCTGTACAATAAAATATTACATATTTCTATGTATAAATGCTTAAGAATGGGTATAGTGGGTGATACTGTGACATGACATGACTTACACGCTTGTCGTCAGTTAGTAAATTGGCATGAAGGATTCACATGTAGCTGGAGCACAGGCAAATGAGTGAGAGTGAGGGTGACACTTCACAGCAAGTTGTGTTCAGTTAAGCCACAACACGGGGTACTGAGTTGTATATGATGGAAGACCAAAATTATCTGAATTAAAGTGGCGATTCCAGGCCAAGACAAATTATAGGCTGTCAAAACAGAAAATATAAGTAGTGCAATATCCTTGCAGACAAGCTGTGCAACCCATATAAGAATGTCTGGTGGAACTTTAGAAGATGAGAAGAGAATTGTTGAGCAGAGACACCACACTATGAGGTACATCTGCCATCCCTGGATCCTCACATCCTGTGCTAGCAGCAATGGCTACCATTGCTACAAGCCTCCAAACAACCCTAGGAGAACCAACACTACGTACTATGCCCATCGTACTCTGATTCAATGGAATCACTTTCTTTTTAAGGCTCATGTAGGTTGACATGAAGCCCACCCCAAATCAGTCACTTCATTCAGTTCCTTTGACACATGGCCTTTCTTACCCACAGTGCCTCACTGAATAGCCATGACAAGGGTCCCACTCTCACCTGAAGGTGTGGAAGGTCCACAAAGAAGAGACCAGACCGCTTCTTCAGTGGGCCACATCCAGTGTCCAGCCCCGTATTTGTCACTTCACAAGTAGTTATAAACTTTCTCGATTAATTAAATTCAGGTGTTAAGTGAATTTTTGACTGGCTGATTAAAATAAACAAACATGTGAAATAGTGCAACTATGGAGCAAAACAAAAAATTAAATTTATCAGCTGGGAAAAAAATGAAATAGAACATTTAGATAGCAACTAACCTGTAAAAATACCTAACTTTAAAGAAAACATAGGAAAAGCAACTTACTTAAATATTCAGAGGTTTTTGAAGAGGTTTATTTTCATCTATTTTGCAAAAATAAAAAATTCATGAAAACATTGTCAAGGGGAGAGATAATTATAATGTGTTAAATTATTTAGAACCAAAGAAAACAAAGATTAGTCTTTTTAAAACTTGAAAAAGTCTAAAGAAAATGCCAAGAAGATGATTTGAAAAAAAAAATTAATGAAAGATAACAATACAAGTATGAAGTTTCCCAACTGGCTACCATGTCTGTGATATGAGTGGGTGTGAATAACTTGGTACTGACCCTGTTATCAGTAAAGTGTATCTATTACCATAAACCAAAGTTGACACTTCATTCAGATTTTCTCAGTTTCTACCTAATATCCTTTCTCTATTCCAGAATTCCTTCCAGGATACTACAGTGCATTTAATGATTCTCTCTCCCTGGCTGCTTTAGCTTAAGACACTTGCTAAGATTTTCCTTGTTTTTGATGACCTTAACAGTTCTGATGAAGACTGGTAAATATTTTGTAGAATATCTCTATTTCTAGGTTTATCTGCTCTTTTTTTCATGATTTTGTGATTAGACTGGGCTCATTGTGTTATGGAATGAAGCCTGCTGAAGTAAATTATAATTTATAACACTTTAATCAAGGGTACCCACTGTGTACATGATTTATAACTGCTAGTGTTGACCTTGATCACCTAGGTAAGCTAGTGTTTGTCACAGTTCTCCACTTGTACAGTCATCCCTCCTCCTCCTCCTCTTCCTCTCCTTTCCTCACTTCACACTTGAGAAGGAGTCACTATGCACACCCTACATGGAATGAGGTAAGGAGTTATGACCCACATCCTTAAAAACAGAATGTGTGTGTGTGTGTGTGTGTGTGTAATCTCGGGGTCCTTCTACACAAAAGATGTGCCAATTCTCTCCCACTTATGTATTCAGCTACTTTTTGTATCATTGTGAACCCATTCATATATATTTTATACCTGAAGAATAACCTGGTGTTATTTTATTGCTCTGTTGTTTCAGCTTTTGCCTTTGGAAATACTTTTAACCGACTACTTGTGAGCCTTTGACACTCTTCCATTAATGTGAACTTGTCTTCTTGTTTGTTTGGGTTTTCCTTCATTTTGCTTTATTTTTATTTATTTATTTTGGTACTGGGGATTGAACTCACAACTTCACGTTTTCCAAGCAGGCACTTATGCTGCTGAGCTAAATCCCCCAGTGATTTTTTTTTAAACAGTGCTTCTTATTGAACTCAGGACCTGTGCTGTGTTAGGCAAGTGCTCTGCCACTGAGCTACTCCCTTAACCAGTTTAGCTTTGAAAGCATTCCTTACCTAGTAGTATTACACATATCCCAGGCTCCTTTTATGTCTTCCTTCTCTTATTTTTGAGTCAGCTATTTCTCCAAGAAACTCTGTTTCCTTTGGTATTAGAAATCAAGGTCTGGGCACTGATTTTACACATTACTGAGGTGACATTGTTTATAGAGCTTCTTTCATAACAGAGCAGAGAAACACATGTGTGCACTTTAAAGCCTGTATATACATGTCTATAAATATGTGTTCATGTGCCTCTGTAGCAAGCAAAACAGGAGTTCATTCTACTGCGTCCAACTCTAACTCATTTCCACACTTCTTTCAATCATCCCCTTAGTACTTGTCTACACAATTTCACTCCAACAGTGAGAAAAATCACATTCCAAGAACTTACTAAAGGGCTCAGTTTCAATATACATGAATAGTCACTTCTTAATTTCCAACTTGTTCCCAAAATGCATTATTAAAGGAGCTGTAATATAGATAAAAGCAGATAGCAAACAGTTGAAATATGCAATAAATATGTTAATTCATGTCTTGTTTATACTTTGATCATACATAATGATTTGTTTTAAGTAATATTTTTATACTTCTGATTCAATCCTGAGTGGTTATGAAATTATATTAATATGCTCCAGATTTACTTGGCAGTAATATAGATGAATACAACCTAGAATCAATCACTTTTTATATAAGAATGATTACAATAACTAGTAGAATCATATGCAAAGAAATAAATGCCAGTATTTAGCAATAGATGTATAGACAGCATCCTGAGACATCAAATTTCCAACATTCTTTCCAGTTTAAATAGTAGCTTCAGATACTTGGCCAAGGATAAGGAATTATGATATTTCTGTGTGTCTCATCCACATTTTTTGGTCACCATCATGGAATACTTTCAATTTTTAAAAAATAAACCTTTGAAACAATTACTTATTTTTTGCATGACTGGAGGCTCAATGCCACTGTAAGTCAATCTTTTGTTTAAACAATAGTAACATTACTTCCCTGCTCATATACTATTGACCAGATGCTCTGTATTTATTTTGTACAGTCATCTCTCCAGATCTAGAAAGTAAATAATATCATCTCTATCTTATAAATGGGAAAAGGAAAGTCAGAAAAGTCAAGTAATTTATCCAAATGTAACAGGCTAAATAGGAAATCAAGCATCTGTGATTTCAAAATACTACTCTTTCCACTATGGCAAAGGGAACATTGTAATCAGTGTGCAGACCTGCATATCCAACTCCTATGTGTACAAGCAAAGACACAAACAGAATGAAACAAAGTAATATATCTGCTCCTTCTCTAAATTGTCCTGAGACCTGTATAAGGAATAAGTCTGTGTCCTATAAAGAAAGAAATTCTAACAAATGACTTCAGCAAAATTATTGACTATATCAGCATTTATTAAGGTCACTTCTAATTCAAAATGAAAAATTAATCTGGCAATACATTATAAAGATTCCCAGCAAAGGTAGAGAATTTATAGTTCATTAACACTTTTTGAATGTTGTTTTCTAAAAAACACTGTAAGGAAGTATGACTAGATGAAGGATAATTTCACCATAAAAAGAGTATAAATAATACAGACAAATAGGTTTTTCTAATTATTACTTGTTTACAGTGCTGACTAATTTTAATTTCCTTGCTTTTTTATTCCTTGACAAATGGCATGTGATTTGTTTGGGCCAAAGCAAAATATAAAGTAGTTCAGTAAATTATAATTGTTTCTCTTCATAATTTACTCCAAATGACATCATTTTGTTAAAAATTTGGGAAAACAGGAGAAAATTACCTATAAATCATGACTTCTTTTTAAAATTAATGCAAAAAGAATTTTAAATAGTTTTTGTTTTATGAATAGATAATTTGATAGTAAACTGGCTTTAGTACTACAGCTATATCTTTTTCTTGCAGTCTCCCAAAGATGCCATGTGGACAAGGAAAACAGTATGTGTCTAACTGAGTGCATGGAGAGCACTGATCTCTGTTCAGAAGCCGACTTCTGGGTCATACTGTAACCAGGTAGAAAGCCTTTGCCAAAGAAAGTCTTAATCTTCATCATTTTGAGAATGCTATTGTGGCTAAATCTACACTTCACAATGTCTAATCCAGGGTGAAAGAAAAGCATATTTTTTATACTTGTGTAAATAAGCCACATTTCAAACTGTGTAATTATAAAAGACCACAAGAAAAGATTGCAGTCATAGAAGTTTTGGTGGGCGCAGGGAACTCACGCTGTGGACTCGCACAGTATTTGAAGAGCTCAGGCTCAGTGTTCAGTATGATACCTTAACTTTTTATTAATAGAAAATTTTTATCATTGAGCACAGTCTAGAAAGTGTAATGCAGTGGTACTTTCTCCAGTGACTGAAATGTCTGTTATCTAATAAGATAGCCGTTAGTCCTATGAAGCTGCTAAGTATATGGAATATAGCTACTGTAATTCAGGAACTGAATTTTAATTTTAACTTAAATGTAAATGTAAACAAGCAGTCACACACAGTATGTGACTACTATATTGAATAGTGCCAGTCTCTAAATTCACTCTGGTTTTATTTTGTATGAAAAGATAAACATATATTCACCATTAAACATTCAATTACAAGAAAGAACAATATCTCTGTGTCAGTTGTATAGATGAATACAAATAATGCAGCTTTAAATTAATTCAGTCTTTCCGATCTTTAATAAATATTTAGTGAGTAATCTACCATGTAAGTTCATGGTTGGGTTGAAATCACTTTTTAAAAAGTACATGTACTTAGAAGATTGAATTTTAAAAAAATGTCAATTAGCCATTCAATGAAACATACAGTGTTCTTTCTATTCAGTAGTATCAAAATCCTAATGAAGAGAGCAAACTTGCTCATTAGTTCTGTAAACTCTGAGGCCTTTCTACCTGTGACTATTACTGCTTCACGAAATCTTCCTTCTGCCAACAGTTAGCCCTTGGATTAGATCTGTGTTTCTGCACACAGGTTGTCATTAAAATAAAAAAAAGAGGTAGGTTCATGATAGTTCCAATCAATTCAATCTAAAGGAGACTCATAAGCTACCCTTTGGGCTTCTTTCACCTCATGAAATATAAATACAAACATAAAAGTTTATAGAAAATGACTGCACAACAAATTTCTTTCGTCTTGTAGTAGGTGGCTAAGAAAAGAAAATCCAAGACTCTGCCACAGCCATAGCCTCAGTGGAATATATAAATTTGCCACCGTGAATGGATCTTTGGTAGTGAGACACATAGTTTAAAAAAAACCTTGTCAGTGTCTGCACAGAAAGCTTGAGAGACCTTGGTTGTGAACTCTAACCACACTTAACATTTATTTGACTCCTGAAAAAGTTTCTGATCCTGAGTTTTCTTATTTCAAAAAGAAGCTTACCCAGAAATTTCACTTCACAAACTTCAGCATAAGGAATATCCACAGAAGGGCAAAATATAATTGTAGGATGTAGGTATTTGTAGTAGCTCCACAGGAATATATTATCAAAAACTGCAAACAATTTATGTGCCTGTGAGATGCTGCACTTCATTTAGTGACTTCCATGTATTGCCACAGAGAAGAACCCAGGATATGCACATTGAAAACTGTCACCCATAAAAAGTGAAGAGATTTCCAAAAACATATTCATCAAAACAGCAACTGTAATTATTTTAGGATTGTGATTTGAAGGTGTTATTTATTATTTTGCTTTTACATCTCTGTATGATTTGAATTTTTATATCAAGCATGACTTATGTTCTTTAACAACTCTAATACTGTGTTTACAAATAGGAAACAGTGAAACATATGTTTCTTGGTTGTACTACACAGCATTCCCCAGGAAGAAATAGAACCAAGGGGGTAAAAATACACATGTATGTGTTTTAAGGAAACAGCTCACATGACCAAAGCAGCTTGGTAATCTGGCAGGCTGGGTGGTCAGGAGAGAGCCGTAGCTCAAGCCCAAAGGCTGTCTACAGGCAGACTTCCTTCCTGTTCAGGAAAGGTTCACCTATGTCTTATTAAGGCCTTTAGCTGATGGGATGAGTCTCATACAGATTGTCAAATTTCACCACTATGAAATTATTCATTTCTCCCATTTTTCAAATCCATAATGTTTGAAAATAAAACATTATCACACTCATAGCATGGAACATAATGTTCTACATCTTTGAGGGCAAAGTAAATTACTTGGAATTAATGATTATTTGGAATTCTGCACAGAAGAATTGTCTGTCACTTATTTTTTAATTCTCTGTCACTTAATTTCTTAATTCTCTGTCACTTATTTCTTTATTTACTCAATCATTTTCATTAGTGTGGATACATGGATCTATACCTTATACTTCTGGTTTTAATTCAATATTACTTCATTTTGTGACTCAAATTTTTCTAGCTCTTACCATTACAAGTTCTTTCAGTTAGCTTCTGTGTACCTGACATATTCCTATATTTAAAGTTGATGTGTGCCACTGTGTGTGTGTGCATATGCGTGTGCATGTGCGTGTGTGTGTGTGTGTGTGTGTGTGTGTGTGTGTCTTAGTTATTTTCTACTCATCGCTGAGACAAAATACTTGATGCCCAAAGTTGGGAAAGGAAAGGTTTATTTCTTACAGTTTTGGAGGTTTCAGTCCATACTCAGTTGGCTCCAAGGCAGTGTGGCATGGCGGGGCTGCAGTTCATGGCAGCTGCAAACAGCAAGTGGGAACCGGCATGAGTGAAACACACCTTCTTCCTGCCATTACATCACATCCTGGCTCCATCCCCTAGGAGGGTGTAGCACTGACACCACCAATCCAAGCGCTGGACAATGAAACAATCACAAATGCACAATGAAAATACATGAGGCCTGGGGGCCACCGACATAAACCATTAATTTCCCATGTTATTCTCTCTCTCATGAATGTCTTAACCACTCTCGGTTTCTGCTGGTCCCAAGGCATTGACCTCTCAGCCCTTCATCAAGCATTGTTAAATCTGTCTCTGTTTCATATTTTATTCTTTCATAGTATCTCCCCATATAGGCAGCTGGGGGTTTAGGCTAGACCCCAGTACAGAATGGGAAGGAAGGCTTTCATGTTAATTTTCCTTGAAGAAGCACTGGCTGTGCTCTTTGGAGGAGTTGCGGCCCTTGTCTTCTCCAGTGGTGGCTGCTGTTCTCTTCACTTCCTGTTCTGGTCTTCACTTCCATCTTGAATGTTATCACCTGGTTTTTGGCACAGACACTTTAGCTTCCATTGCCACCTTCTGGCATGTGCACACAGACTCTGGCCTCCAGCACCAGCCCTTGTGCTTTCTTCCATTGCAGCTTCCTCAGCCTCCATGTGTGGAGTCATATAGGACATTGCAGTGCGAGTCAGGCCCACAGCTGGATTCTCCAGATCTCTGGTGCATGGAAGGATATCTTGCACTCTTCTCCATTTAACACTGTAGATGGATAATGCCAGTTAATCTTGTAAATTCCTGTCCTACATTAAATCTGTTTCTCTTGCAAACATTGACTACAATACATTTTTTCACAATTTGTCCAGTTATTTCTACCAAAAAATATAAACTTAACATCATATGCATTTGTCACATTATCACATATTATCACTCAAGTTCTTTTTATTCTCACACTTTGATAACATCATTACTACCTAAGTGAAAGATACCATCATGTCTCTGGGAACAGCAAAGCAGTTTTCTAACTTTTTTTCAACTTTACTCTTTCCAAATCCTTAATTCTTTGTAATCATACTGATCACCTGAAAACACTAATCTGATCATATGAATTAATCAAGTTTTTCTTGGTTATGCTGTAGTAATCAACAGCCCAAATTCTTAAGTCTTTATAGAACAACAAAGTTTTGTTTTTCTCTCATGTTCTATATCAAATGCAGCTCAACAGCTTCTCTGCTGCTGTGTCTTTTCTAGTCTAAAATCCCCAGCACTTACATTCCACAACTAAAAATAGTCTCATTAGCAAGTTCTAATGGAGAGGGAAGTACATTTTCCATAGGAAGGTACCAGATATTAATTACAAACAAACATTTCTAATCAGAAGAAAGAAGGGTGTGCAGCACACAGTAGTGCTTGGTCAAGTGCAGTTCTGAGGTATGGGGGAAATTATTTGCCACTGAAGAACCTACAATAAATGTAAGAAATGTAGGTCATGGTTTTGCCAATACAATCCATTTATTCTGTAGCTCTTAGCTTTACAGGTGGGTATTTCTTTCCTGTTTTATTATTTTCTTCACCACATCTGACAGACATTGAAGTTTTCTTGTGTGTTTAATGTTGAAAACTTGAATGTCCACAATAGCCACAGAATCTTTTAATTTAGGTTAGAGATTTTTTGGGTTCATTTTTAGTTGTACATATTCTATAAAAACTTATGTTTTAACTGCATGATTCCAAGCAAATGAATTTGTCAAAGGATATATCCACATTTCTTTTTGTAACATGCTTCTGTCTCTCCAAACATATTTTTTAATATTTAATACACTGAATTTATCTGGCATCTGTAGGAAAGTTATACCTGTGTTCTTTGAGTCAAAGAACACAAAATAAAGCATTTACTTGAAGTTGTCTTTTTCTATGAAAGAGTTTTAATGAAGGGCAAGATATCTCTCTTTCAAAGCATTTCTCAATTTTCTCAGTAAAAGATATGGCGGTATTGTTCAAATGGCCCAAAAGAAGGTGGAAAAGAACTCACTAAGAAAGAATTTAGGAAATTTATGGAGTTTTTGAAGTTTACTTTGCTATTAATTTCCAATTTTATTACGCTATGTAAGATAATATGCACAGGATTATTTCAATTCCTCTTCACTTACTTATGCATTTTCTGTGGACTAGCATATGGTTTATTTTAGATAACATTCCATGTGTAGCTGAGAAGAATGTGTATTCTTATGTTATTGGTTGGAACACTCTCTAAACATCTACCAAGTCCATTTGTTCACAGATTTGGTTCATTTCCAATATTTCTTTGCTGATTTTTTGACTAGTTGACCTATTTCTTTGTGACAATGGGATATTAAAGTCTTCTGTTACAACTATTTGTTATTACTTTGTGTAATTAGTTATTTGATTTTTCATGTTTATTAATAATTGTCTTATATAGTTGGATGCTTCCACATTTAGTGCATACATATTTATGATTATAATCCTTTCCTCTAAAAGTTTTCCCTTAATGAGTATGTAGTGACCTTTGTCTCTTTTTACCATTCTTTATTTGAAGTTACATTGTCTATAAACAGAGTAGCTATCCCTGCTTTTTTCTAGGTTCCTGTTGTACCATTATATTATGCAAAATTAAGAAAATGTTGTCAACTAAGCTATGACATACTATTAACTGATAGAATCTACCCTAGTTTCAGTGATGTTGAAATTTGGAGGGAAATTACTGTGTCTTAAAATTCAAGAAATATTATGTATACATTTTAGAGGTATCTATTATTAAAATTTTATAGTAACATATAAATTCATTTATTATATATAGCCCAAAACAAGATCTAAAGGGCATGTTAGATATTTTTCTGAATATTATTTCCTTATAACCCATCCAGGCATTAAACGCAGATAATAAGAAAATGTTATATTTTAGATGAATCAACAAACTAGGTATTTGAGATATTTAATTATCTGCAGTCAGTCAAAAATTGTTCACCTTTGTTTTTTCCACATAGGATCTTAAATAATTTTTTATCCAACAAATATTAATTTTTTATTTTATAAAAAAACAAATTTTCATAACCAAATATGAGACTAACAGTTGTTTTTACATTGTGTATCATTATCTTCAAAATAGTTACTCAGTATGAGACATAAACAAAAGAGACTCATCTCATCCTGAAATATCTTAAAATAGATCCAAGTTTCCTCTACCAACTCATCCAGCTCTAAGTGACATAAAATAAAGATAAAGAGCAGCTTCAATGAGCTATTATAAGGATTAAAATAATGTAGAAATTTAGTATGATTATGTGGAAAGACCAGGAAGTTTTGAGTTTGAGGGATAAATTCTGCCTAGAAAATTTACTAGCTGTTTGTGAAAATTTTGCCCAAAGTTTCTGAGTCCAATTTTAATATCTCTAACGTGAATTTAATGATAATTCATTTGAAAGTCCTTCAATAGTTTGCAAATATGTTACTTTGATCAATTATTTCCTGTAATTAATGTACAACTGTTGAAAAGTTAAGATCATTCTGGTTAATACTATCAAATTTTGTTTTACTTATCATAAATTTGTTGACCTTCTAAAATTGCAGTAGCCATACCAGAGTTGTCGCATCAGCTTTATTTATGTAGAAATTATCACAATTCTCAAAAGAGGGAGCCTGTAATAGACACACAGGGTTCTATTCTATGAACTTCTTAAGCCCATTAGTGATTTTGCACAGAAAACAAACACACATCGTCTGGAAGAACCTAATTCAACCTCCTGAAGACTTGGAATTTAGAACTGAGATGAGTATTGACTATTGGTGGCAGTCATAAAAATCTCAGGTATCTGGAATAAAACCCTGCATTTGCCTTAGTTTATGGAGAAATCTTGTTCAAATATTGCTCATATTTTATGAGTCACCACTATTATATTTGAATCACTTTTTTGTCTTAAGATAGTGGTGCTGTGGGTTTGAGTTATTTGCGTTAATCATAAACTTTACTTAAACTTGAAATGACCCAACAAAAATCACTCCTATGGTTTTTATGTACCAACTTAAAGAAGAAATGATCAACTTAAAGAAGAAATAAAGAGTAAATTCTTCATAGTAATGACACTGAACACTTTAGAAAGACTAAATCTTTAGTTCTCACAAATCATTCAGTTGATATAACATTATCATGTGGATTTGTATCAGAACTAAAGAAGAGAATTGTTATGTTATGACTTGTATCTAGATATCCCCACAAAGCCTCATGCAGTCAAAGGTTGGTTTTTCAGAGATGGTTGGATATAAAGTGTGTGATGCTAAGATTAAGTGTGCTCCACCCCAACTGTGTGTGACATCAGTCCAGATAGCCTGGATAGAATATGAAGGGACTGAAAGAAGCTGCTTTGCTACTTCACTGCTTTGCTCTCTTCTGCCCACCACGAACAGATTCTCCTCTCCAGTCTCCTGCTACTACATCACCCTGCCTCGGAGCCAACTACCTAGGGACTAAAACCTCTACAAACTGTGAGGCAAATAAACCTTCTTCTTTTTAACTTTGGGTGTTGGGCATTTTGTCTTAGAAATGAGCAAAATAACTAAGAAATGCACAAAGTAATGTCATAAACAACAGAAGAAAAAAGACTCCACCAAAAACTGCTAGAACTAATACATTAATTAAATAAAATTTCAGGATACAAAACTGACACACAAAAATCAGTAGTATTTCTATGCAAGAACTAGAAAATGTCCCATTTCCAATAACTACAAAAGATAAAAATGCATAGGCATATATTTAATCAAGAAAGTGATAGACATGCTCAGTGAAATTATAAACTGATGAAAAAATTAAAAATACATTGAAATAGAAAGATGCCTCATTGTCAAGGATTGAAAAGATTTATAGTATTAAAATGTTTATCCTACCCAAAACAATTTACAGATTCGATATAATTCCTGTTAAAATTTAAGTGACATTTTAATTTTTATTTCATCTTATTTTATTTTATTTTATTTTATTTTATTTTATTTTATTTACTTTTGGTACCGGGGATTGAACTTGTGACCTCACACTTGCCAGTCAGGTGCTTACACCATTGAGCTAAATCCCTAGCCCTAAGTGATAATTTTAAAGGATGTAAAAACAATTTCAAAACACAAAAGACCATAAATAGTCAAAGTAGTCATCAGCAAAAAGAACCAAGGTAGAGGTATCATACTATCTGACTTCAAAACATACTATGAAGTTATGATCATTAAAAACAATGTAGTAATGTCATAAAAACAGACATATAGATAAATGAAACAGAATTAAAAATCCAGAAATCAGTCCATTAATTTAGAGGAAACTGATTTTTAACAAAGTAGGCAAAAACATAAAATATACAAAGGACAGTTTTGGTGTTTCAAAATCTGATATCCAGAGAAGAATGAAACTAGATACTCATGCTATATACAAAAACAAATGGTGGCTCAGTGGTAGGGTGCTCACCTAACACACAAGAAGCCCTCCTGAGTTCAGTTCACCAACACTGAAAAAAACCTTCTTAATTGATTAATATCTTAAATATATCACAGGAAACTATCAAACCTTTAGATGAAAACATAGGAAGAAAACTTTATGGAATTGAGCAGAGGAATGATTTTTATGGATACTACTACAGAAGCACAACAAAAATTTAAATCTACAAATGAACTAAAAAGCTAATAATCAAGGAGAAAATTGACTGAAGAAATGGTGATAGAATGGGAGAAAATGGTTGCAAATCACATATGTAATAAGGGATTAATACCCAAAATACATGAGGAACTCAAGAATTGAATAGCAAAAATAAACTAATGTTTAAAATGGACCAAATTTTGAATTAACATTTCTGAAAAACAGTGGCAAATAGGCATGTAAAAATTCTTCAACACTGCTAATCATCAGGAAAATACAAATCAAAACAACAATGATATATCAACACAAACCTGCTAGGGTGATTGGTACTAAAAATAGTAAAGATAAAAAGTACTGGCAAGTGTATGGAGAAAAGAGAGCCTGTCCACATTATTGGTGGGATTATGAATTTGTACAGCAGTTGTGAAAAACAGTATAGAGGTTCTTTAAATAATTAAAAATACAACTACCATATGATCTAGAAATACTACTACTTGGCATATATACAAAGGAAATAAAATCAATATGTCAAAAAAGATATCTGCATTCCCAAGTTCATTACAGCATTAGTTATAACTAAAACATAGAATGAGCCAAGTCCCACCAATGCATGAATATATAAAGAAAATAATAAGTGCATATATTAAATAAATACATATACATATATATTCAGCTTTGAAAAGAGAAGGACATTCTGCTGCTTATGACAACATAGATGAACCTGGAAGATACTATGTTAAGTGAAATAAGCCAGACATAGAAAGACAAATACTGTGTGATCTTTCATATGTAAAACCTAAAACAATTAAACTCATAAAAGCGGAGAATAGAATGGTGGTTACTAGGGTTTGAGATGATAGGGAAGTGGTAGAGATTGGTTGATATTGGTTAAATAATGCAAAACTACAGTAGGTAGAAGGTATAAGTTCAAGAGATTTATTGTACAGTATTGTACAACCTGATGACTATTGTTAATAGTATATTATATTTTTGAAAATTCCTGAAAGTAGGTTTTTAACTTATCACAAAAATTGTAAGTATGTGAAGTATTCCATGTCAATTATCTTGATTTAGTTACTCTGTAGTATATATTATATATATATTTCAAAAAATAAAAATGTAATGATTTATATTATTGTTAGTTTAAAAAATTAACAAAAATTCTGAAATAATAGTTATCAGTAATTTTGCTTCTCATGGTTGTATACAATACATTGAAAAACCTCCTGAAAACATGATGCTTTTTCATCTTCTACCCCCATGTAAGCATGACAAGGAAATGGTGTAGCAAAAGTATAGATTACTATACAGCTTGTTTATCAGTTAGCTTTCATTGAACTCTTTCTCAGTGGCAGGAACTTTCCTATGCCAGGAAAGCAAACTACCTCAGACATGGTTCTTACCTCCATGAGAAGACACCCTGGTGAAAACAGAATAACAGGACATAACATCATGAGCACAGTAGAAACAAATTGAGGAACATGGGATTCTGACTCTGAGGTATCATAGTAATTTTCCAGAAAAGACAGTGGTTCTGCACCATTAGCCCAAGCTTAAGGTATGGAAGAAATCTTTAAAAAAGACATTTTTCCAGCCTTTTAAGTCCATCAGTGACATAGTCCAAATTTCACTGCATCTTCTCACATAGGACACTGCCTCCTGAAACATCCTTTGAAGTTTGGCAAATTTCTGATCATTTTCTCTTCTCTTGTGGCCATAAACACATGGATATTGTGTGTCTCAGATATTGTTAAAAAAAAAACCTTTCCCTTTTACTTTCAAACCAACAAGTCTACATTTCACTTTTCCCTTCCTTTCTTTCCTTCCCTTCCTTTTTCTGTCACTTTCTCTCTGTGTCTCTTTTTGTTTTCTGTCTCTGTCTCTCTGCCTCTGTCTCTGTACCTCTCTCTCTTACACACACACATACACACACACATGCATGCACACACACACACATGCACACACACACGTTTTCATTCACCACATCCTGGTTCACTGTAATCAGTCTTTAAAACAACCTACCTTCACAAAAAGTCAAATGCTCCATGTAAACATCCTCAAAACAGCTGTATCAGCATAGGTTCCCAGAAGTATTGCAGGATTCTGTTTTACAATATTTTGAAAATTCCCCCCCCCAAACCTTCACATATGATCCTATTACATTTGTACAATTGTTCAAGTTTTCAAACAAAATCTGTGCCATCCTCACCAGACCATAGCTACCTTTTAGAGACTTTTAGCTACTGGTGTCACAGCCTGGAACACCTCCAACCATTTTTGCCACCAAAATACATCCCAAAGTCATAAATAGGAAGATCTTTCTGAAATACATCACAAATTATAACCCTCCATTTCTATATTATTAAGCAACGTTGACTTGAGCCAATCATAAGAAAACATTAAAATAATCAATAATAAATGAAGTAGTCCATGACATGCCCATCTTATATAAAAGGATACCCACTCCCATTGATAAAACTGAGAGAAAAGAAAGTGATAAAGCATTTAAAGAACAAATAGATCCAAATTCAAAGACCAGGAGTTAGATATTTCTGAATGTCTGAAACTTTTAAGATCCTAAAGTAGATCATAAATTGTAGTACTCCAGCAAATGCTAACAGACAGATTGTAGGAAAAGCTAAGAGGCTGCACATACAGAGAGTGTGTGTTTATATTAATTTAGATTCTTGGTAGACTTTGATAAAGTCCTACAGATAAGATAAATAATTTGGCATGTTACAGAAATTTGTGAATATTTTAATAAACTAGGCATTACTTTAGGAGATGAAAAAATATCAGATTTCAATGAATAAGACATAGGGATAAACTGAAAATTCTAAGACAAGACAGGTATGTTGGAAGTTGAAGGAAGGTAGTTCTCCAAGAGAAACAAATGTATTTTGGTAAATCAGAAGTTGAACAAGATTAGATATTACATTATGTGTAATGCTGAATATTTAGAGAAATGTTTAGATGAATATGAATTCAATACAAATGTCAAGGAATGAAGCCTAATCAGCTTTTGGTCCTGCCTGCAAAACTTACTGCCTAAAAAAGCCAAAATTGAAAAAGATCACAAGTGACAGAGATAAGCAAGGTCACAGACCAACACCTGTGATAGTTTAGGCAAATTATCTATGGCAACACTTTCAAATGTTCAGGACTCCAACAACAGTGAAACTAATGCCAATATCTGGAAAGCCATTCCAAAATGACCCAAGATCTTAGCAAAAACCCTTA
>PVJX010032035.1:0-20736 GCA_004027295.1 Dolichotis patagonum | reverse complement strand
GCCTGAGCCTGTGCCTGTGCCTGAGACTGAGCCTGGGAGGTCTTTACCCTTAGCTCCAGCTCCTTTAACATTTCATTTTGCATGTAAAAGAAGATGTATCCTGAACAAACCCTATCCTTTTTCACCTGGGACTCTGAGATACTTGATACCAGCAGATCATTGTAAGTGGTCCAGGCCTGCTTCGTAAAGTCGTAGGCATCAGTGATATAGTGTCCTGAATTGAGGGTACTTCCAAGATGGCTGATAATACCAATGAGCCTGTAAGTATGAGGATTTTTGTCATCGGCCTCTTCTTCTGGTTCTGGGGTTTTTGATTTCATCTTCTTACGGGAACTACCCTTGTTTCCAGGTTTAGCCTTCTGCAGATTTAATTCTGTATGTCCTCTAACGTTTACTCGGCGCTTCTGGGCATCTGGCTTTGGAAGGCCTTCAGGAAGTGTGTGTTGAGGGGCATCTTTATGGATTTTCATCCCATCACATTCCTTACTTTGTTTGATAACTTTCTGGGATCTTCCTGTAACTCTGGTTTTCTTATCTTTGGAAAAGTCTTCAGTGGTCTTACTGACACTATCAAAATCTGACTCTGCAAATGTATTGGTTTTTCCAGACTTCTTTACTTTTGGATTTTCGGGCACTCCTTGAACTTGTGCTTCTGCAAGACAGCTGTCTGAGCTGCTAAAGGGTTTACCAGAATACCTGGAAAACAGAGGAAGGTAAGTGTCTTCCAGATTCATCAATGAGCTGGCTAGTTGCTCTTCTCTGGTCAGTACTGTATCTCCTAAGCATGCTGATTCTGCTTCTCTCTTACCCATTTCCTGCTGCTGTACTGCTTTTCCTTTAAGCAACCTCTGAGATTTTTGTGAATCAGACTCCTTGCCTGATTTATTGCGTTTTGGTCTGGAATTCTTGGGCGTTTCTGACTTCAGTAAAGACAATGAGGAAAGAATGCTAAAACCTAGCTTTTGAAAAGCTATTAATAATCGTGTATCTCTAATGTGTGCAGTCCTGCTAAGAGGAACAGGTAGCTTGGTGCCCTCACTGCAATGAGAAGACAAATCTAAATATGTGGAAATAGTGACTGCCTGGTCATCCTTCCTTAGTGACAAAACCTCAGTAAAGCGATAGCGTTTCAGGTGAATAATAAGAATCCTAGGTAGCCTGCTGAACTTGTATACTATATCAGATCTCTTGTGCTTACACTTCTCACATTTATACTCAAGCTCTTCCTTTGCAAAAAAGTGATCAAGAGTAGACTGAATAGACAAAGGCTTTGCTTTCTTTCCTTGTGGAAGGTTGATGGAGAGATAATTATTTGGTTCTGTCTTGTAAACAGCCTGACCACAAGCTTTACAAATTATAGAGCGCAGCAACTCACACTCAAAATTAGTTATGACAGGACAACTAGCCATTCCAGCAGCAGAATCACCAGCAAATGCCTGCTGAAGTGAACTTTGGTACTCAGATATGCCAAAAATGTTTGGTATTTCTAAGCCCTCCTTCATCTGATCTAAGCAGAAGCTTAAAAATTCATGTGCATCATTCTGTGCATCCATAACAAACATTTCTGCAACTAGTGAAAGGGTGTTTTTAATAGTCACAAGTAACTTCTCCTTGATGTTCATGCTAAAAACGTCTTTCATAGTAAGTAGGAGTGCCATGCACAAGCAAAAAATATCATGGCAAATTCTTGCCCATGGGAAACATTGTTTGAGCACATCGTTAACAAACAATGGAATTGAACACAGGGACTGTAAGACTGCATTAATGTAACAGGTGTTTCCCAAATTGGGGAGACCTTGCCACCGTGCCTGTGAGTAAACTTTACTGGGCAACATGGGCCATGGGCTGTCTGCAGTATAATTTAGCATCATCAGAAGCTCTCGAAGTGTGTTCTCGGTGAGACCTTGGAGGTCAGTATCACCTAGGGAACGACCATCAAAAGCATTGGCCATTAACATAGATGAGGCATTCTTATTGCTCTGTAACTCTCTTGCCTTTGATTGTTTCTTCCACTTGGGGCTTTTATACTTCAATGGATTTGCATTGTATTTTATCAGGAATTTCTCACTTTCATTCGCCTCTGAATCAGAGAATTGCATCATATTCTTCCCACGCTGAGTTTCTGACTCTTTACTAGTAAATGTTGATAATTTGGATGAAAACAAAGATATATTCCGAATATATTTTCCACTTTCTTGGTCTGTCCCTGAGCATTCCTCATCAGATTTATTATAAACACAGGGCAATAAACTTTCACTGGTCTGTGTCACTATGCTAGTAGACACACTCTCATTATCTTCCTCATCAGGGCTCACGTGTGGTTCAGGATTATCTTGAGGGACACAGGCCAGGAACATTTTCAACTGTTGAGCATCTGTGGGAGCTAATCTTTCAACGATCAAGAAGCCATTATTTCGGAAAACTAAATGTAGGTGAATGAAGTTTTCTCCATAGGATGTAAAGGCTGCACTTCTAATATTATTATTTAGATGAAAAGTTTTAACTTTTCCAGTCTTGAAGTAGATCAGCAGTTTGAAATTCTTCCTTCCCTTCACTGTTTCTAGGAATACATTTTGTGCCTTGGACATCCCTGACCTCTTGCTCCATATTTGGGCATAACCAGGTACCATTATGCCACTCATGTTTTCTTTACAAATGCACGTATCCTGGGGATGCTGACAATCTTGCAGCTTCAGTCTGTTTCCAAAATTCACCTAAGACAACACCAAAGAAATGATTTAGTTCTCTATACAGAACAATCCAAAGATAATATTGGTTCTCAACTAAAAATCTCTTCAAATTCTGGACATCTAGCCCCTTATAGACTAAACTACTACCTTTTAGATCCATCCATGATTGTATAAACGCACAATGTTGATACCTAAGGCAAGACAACTATGAAAAAAACGAGAAGTTTTTCAAACTCATAGCAAATGCTCGGATAAAACTCAAACTCTATTCCTGTATATTAAAACTCATAGCAAAATGCCTGGATAAAAACTCTTATTCCTATACATTAAATCTCCTTTCTACCACAATATTTATTTCCATTCTGATGTCTCTACTTCAATTTCAATCATTAAACACTATGAAGGCTTTCAATACAAAGCTAAAAAGTATACTCAACAGTGTCTCAAGTGCATATGTTTGCAATGTGACCTACCTGCCACAGACTGACCTCAAGAGGGACACACAGTAAGTGGATATGAAAGTAGAAGCACTCTATGGACCTAATACAATAACAGATGAACATTTCTCCTATGTCGAGAGGACTTCATGCATGGGCTATTCAAAGTAAATCCATCTACTTCTTTCCAAATCCAGTTATGTTAATTTACTTCACTTGGCACCATGCATTTTATCCCTCATTGGCAAAAGTTTAAAAAAGCAACTTCTTGCCAATCAGAAAACAGGCTAAACAGTTTTCTGCAGTTGGCTATGGTCAGCTCCCTGAACTCAAAATCAGCAGTGAGGTTGGCGGTCCAGCTTAGAGGTGGATAATGTGCTTAGCATGTGTGTGGCCCTAAGGTTTAATCTGCAGCACCAAAACAATATTTACACAAAAGCCTTGGTGGGGAGGATCAGTTATACTTAATCACTAAAAATTAGAAATGTCTGAATAATTCAGGCCAATCTGAGTTAATCAAAACAGTCAGCACCACAAATGCTTGTATCATAAAGTAAATGGTTGTATTCCCTCCTGCTTAAATATTCTTTCTGAATCTTGTCTATGCTATTAACTTGGTCAGCGAACTCTGCCTTTATGGGTAATACAAAAGAAAAACTAGTTCTTGATCCCTGTTCAAGTGATCAAAACCTCAACACTGGTATGAATTTTTGTTTTATAAAGTATAAAATAGAATTCTGTTTTATAATATATAAAATCTATCAACCTATGTTCAGTGAAGTCGGGATTGTACCCAACCATATAGAAAAGTGCATATGCATCCAAGTGAGAGAATGTATATTTATCACGGTGGAAATGGGGCCATAAAAATATTCAAGAACAGTAGCAAATTCAAGCTTTCTGGATTACAGTTTACCATTATACTTACTGCACATGCTAAATAAGGATTCAAACTACTTCTTCTCCACAAAAGAAAAGTCTTAATTTTTCTTTTTAACGGTTTTTACTCCTTGAGAGAAGCTGCATTTAGGAATTTTGAAATCCCAGTCCATCTACATTTATCAAACATCGCTGTGTTTTATTGTTAGTGATACTGAAATACTAAAACACTTCTGGCATTTTCTCTGCCTTCAAAAACACATTTAAGACACATATGCTTAGAGAATAATGACTATATTCCATCACTCATTCCTCAGAGTCTGACTCACATTTCACTCTGGAATAAAGCAGACTTCTTTGAGCCCAATGAGCATACAAAATGAAGATTAAGTAATATTTTGCTGATGTGCAGCTGAGCAACGTAACTACTGCACAATTCCTTAGCATACCTTAAACTTAAATCCCCTTTGTGATTCTGCCTAGTCGCTCAAGGCTTTCCAAGTATCCCTTAACTAGTCATCTGTATAAGATTTTCAACTGATATGTGTTAGTTCTCTGAGACTCTACTGAAAAGCAACAGTGTGACTGTATGGGGGTTCAAGTCCACTTCACTATAGCAACACTCCTGCTCCCTTTATATCCCCAAATGAGACTTAAAACATGAATGATAATTACATTCAAAGGTTATGAAAGTCAACATGCTTTTTCTCTGTTTTTCCTACAAACTTCATGAATTAATTTGATTGATCACTACAAGTACATTACAATGAACTAGCTGATGATGATCTCAAAACATAGCCAGACACTCTCAAAACTACTCTGTCAGATCTGGAGGCACATCCTACAGTATCAAGAAGCTGGCCATAGGGCTAAAACTCCAAGGAGAAATGCCTGCATTATTGTTAATTTACTAATTCACTCTACATTGGTCTACCTGGTCAGATCATTGAGATAATCTGTTCCTGAGCACTTGCTCTATATTGCATAACATGATTTGTTGAGCATCTACTCAGCCAACTCTCTTAGGAACACACATGATGTGAATAGTCGTTGTACCTAAATGATTTAGACTCTAAACCCATCATTGTGTAAGTATCACAAGAAAAGAGAGATTTCTTTCCAGTACAGATAAAGAATCAAGGAAAATATCCTTTCAGTGCCATTTTAATTTGGTAAAAAAGAAAAAACTGTAATGAGATTTCTTGGGCATTACCTCAACTCCCCAAAATGGCTGGTTTAGCCTCATTCTTTAAAAAGAAATGTGCCTATGCAGATAATGTTGGCAAATCAAAAAAAAAACTCAAACCCCAGGTTATTAATTTCAAATTAAGGTAATTTTAACAAGGAACTGTGTGGCTTTATAATATTTAGCTTCTGTACCATGCATTTATATCTTCCACTATTTATGCTTTCATTATTTCAAGTGCAAGAAAAACTTGAAGACAAATGAGTATATGCCTTTGAAATTTGAATATCCATTTCTCAATTACAAAGAGTTCATTACAAAAGAGTATTAAAGGAAGAAAATTAGATGAAAAATTATTTTCTTTCAAGTATTTTGCTTAAATAGATGATGCCTTATAAGACAAATAACCATTTGTTTTTGATACTTTACAATGAGCTACAAAGTCTAGAGGCAGATGAAAAAAGTCCAGAAGATCCTTTAAGGCTCAATGGCTATGAAAAAGTAATACTTCTATGTCACTTTTCCATTAACATGTAAGTACTATATACATGTGTATATCTCATGGAGTAGGTAAAGGTCACTGTATAGAAGGTGATGTGGTAAAGTGGTAAATTTTCTTATCACATTAGTCATGTAGAGTAATAAAATAACGAAATAGCATGTAATAAGAAATCCTGTTTGGAAGCAAAATGGATAGAACTGGAGACTATCACATTAAATGAAATAAGCCAGACTGAGAAAGACAAGTATTATACGTTTTCCCAAATATCTGGAATGTAAAGGAGATGATATTTTATAATATAAATGGGCACTAAAAAAGCAATCCTATTTAGTTACCAAAGCAAGCCTTACTGGAGAGAATGAGGATCTCCACAAAGTGATGTATGCAGTGTATGGAAGAGAAGGCCAGATAATTACCACAAAGGTTTATAGTAACTTCAGTCCTTCTCCAATAATCCCAGCCAACAGTCTTGAAACACAAAACATCTCCAACTCACAATTACATTAAACAATACATATACAGGTTAACTCCACTGTGGGTCCCCAGTGAGTGAACTGAGAAGTGATCATTGAAGCTGCCATTGAGGGCTCCGTCCTATGAGACTGTGATTCTACAGGTATGATACACTTACTAAGAACACTGGTTTTCCCAACACAGTCCAAATAAAAGACCTCCTCCATCCAACAGTTTTCTCCAACAATTGAATGATGTGTACCATATCTTAGCTGTTGTCACATACAAAAAAAAATTGTAAAAATGGATAGGTAAATATGTGAGGTCTGGTAAATGGAAAAGTGTCTTCTCAAAAACCAATAGGCATTCATTCATCAAATATGTACTGAATACTTGAAAGTACTGTATATCAGGCTGTAGGTACAGAATAAAAAGAAACAAAATTCAGGCCATCGTAAGTTACATTCTAGCAGTGGGATAGAAAACACATATCTAAAATAGAGTGTATAGTATACGATATTGAGAAAGCTGCTAAGGAAGAATTAAAATAGTTGGAGCAGAGTGTGTCAGGATGATGGGGAGGTCTTAGTAATGATATAAGACTTTGAATGATGTAAGGAAGTTAATAAATGTAGGGTGCTACAGGCAGGAATAAACAAAAGGACCCACAGGTAGAAATGTGCTGGACAGGTTAGAAACAGTAATCAGGCCAGGGTGGCTAAAGAACAGTGAAGGCACTCTAAAAGAAAGAAGGTGAGAATGTTTTATAAAAGAGCCAGAGAGTGAACTGACTAGTAACTGTGCTGAGTGGCATCAAGCACCAACAGTTGAGTTAGGCTCATGATCATGAATTTATGGTGAGACCAATCAACACATTTTGTTTTTCTCCAGAGCATTCAGCTTCCTAGGTGCCATGGGGCATATGTGTAATGGTCAAATTTTGAGTTTAACTTGCTAAATATTTTATCATTCATAGGTAGCCAGGTACGAAGAAATTGGGAGCTGAAGGTATAAGAAAGAGCATAATTACAAATATGGAGCTAGAAAAGATGAAATGGGGACAGAAGACAGAAAAAAGTGAAACAGCCTCATGAAATACTTAGGGGGTGGGGTAGAAGCATCAGGGGACCAGGAATCAAGTTCTCATTTCAGTAGCTGTAATTCTGCCCCCTGCTTCTAAGCAGCTGTCAACTTCTTGCAGACTTCCTTCTTCTATTCTCCTCCCATCTTCCATTCTATTTTTCTATTCATTCTTACTCTGGCTCCCAAGCTGGAAGTAAATAATAGAACAGGGTGGGCTGGAGAGATGAATGTTAGGGGTACTTGGACCGGGTAAGAAACAGGCATGATCAGATGCAGTGGGTGAGGAGGTAGGGGCAGGCCGAAGGGGAGAGGAAACCACCTCCTCCCCTTTTTCAGTCTCCCAAGTTTGGGTTAAAGGTCAACACATCAAGAAGCACACTGCCTCTAGAGCATTAGCAATTAAATCCTGTCATTATGTTTGGTCCCAGCTTCAGTGTGCATGGCTTTTCAAAATGATTGGATCAGGGCAGACTCTTTTTCTTTCTCGGATTTAAAGGTGCATTTCTGCACTCAGCAAACGTCCGAGTCATTGTATAGCAGAGAAATGCCATTATTTTGCCTTCTGACATACACTGCACATAAATCTCTCCATAGGAGGCCCTAACCAAAATGGGAAGAATTCTCTAGACTAGCAAATTGTTCCCATGAACTATTCAAGCTTTGAACCCTTTCTGAAAGACAGACTTGGCACAGCATTTTTAAAAATTCTTTTTAAAATGATTATGCTAGTGCTATTAATGAGACAGAGCCAATTAAGAAAACAGAATGAATGGGTGATTTCCCAAAGTTAAATATGATTTCATTTAGAAAGTATTCTATCATGAGAAAATGTGTACTTATTAAAGTGAAATGGTGATAAACACAGCTTTCTCAAAATTCCTTTTCTCCTAATGTAACTCTTTCTAGTATTTGCAGCACTTTTGCTAACTATTGTATTCATTTGTTTACTCACTTACTAACCAAAATATTTATTGGTATTTAGTAAACTATTGACATTAAGTATCACCAAACCCAAAAAAAGAATCAGTAAAATATTCCCAATGTTGGACAGGTTATAAGACCAACACAGATAGCAACAGTATGCAGGGAAATGTATTAATAAACAATGGTAAAATTCGGTTAGTGTTACTGAAATCCACGTTTTCTGCCATCTTAGTTTCCTGTAGTGTTTCCTATCTGCCTGGAATTCCTTAAGAGTTCTCCCCCACATTTGTCATATTTCTAACCTTTCTTTTAAGATCCTGTCCAGGTCTCACTTCATTCAGACAAGTGCCAGCTCTGATTTCTCCTGCCTCAGAATTCAGAAAGCACTCACTTTTTCCAAGCCTGTCACTTCACCCCTGCTCTCTTGCACTGCTACTCCATATAACCCAACCACAAAGTTAATAGATGTCAGAGAAGTATGGGATTGTTTGCAGTGTGTGCAGAGTGAAATCTTCCTTGGCCTACAGAAATAATAAAGTTGGACAGCCAGGAATCCTTTAAGAGTTATAAACAACAAATTTAATTTTTTCTGAAGAAAACAGAATCCAGAATTCTAATAAGGGCTGGAAAGTCAGGAAGGGATGTTAATGGGGCAGCACTGTTACAGGGACATCAAGCTAACTATGGCATGGTGGGCAGGTTAAATCAGAAAGACTAAACAGGTGAAGACCAGAATCTATCATCACATTTAAACTGTATATGTACTTCAATGAAGCAATTCATCCATGAAGGTTTTGTCCTACAAATATGATTGTAAGCCTGTGAATCTTTTTTTAACTATCAGCATCTTTTATAATTTTAAAATACCTATAAAATAAGACTTCCAAATTCTTGTATGTCATATTGGCAAAGGTCCAAAAAAAGTAACAAGAATCACATTATACAGGAACTACCACAAACATGAAAAATATACTCATTGAAGATCGTTGGAAGGAAGCTCATTAATAGGCAGCACTGTGCCATTTCTCCCATTCACATGTTTATGCTTCACATTTGTTGTTGGGGAGGGATGGCTTTCAGAAAGATGTGAAGACTGCAACTTATATCCCAGATAGATACCTACTGAAGAGGCCAAATGTGTAAGCCAAACTCACGGAGAAGAGTGTAAAATCCATGGGGAAAAGAGATGTTTACTCTGAAGTTTGAGGAGCAAGAAAACTGGTACATGAATGAAACTGAGAAGCTTATAATACTGAGTGAAGTTGCCCCTATGATGGCACAAAAGGAGGCAGTAGTAAAATTGCATGAGATTCTTACATACTATGCAGAAGATAACTGGACTACAATCTTGTGAATAAACCACATTATGAATAAATTCATCCCACAAAGAAAAACAAATGGGGAATGGTGGTATGGGCCTGAAATTCCAGCACTCAGGAGGGTCAGGTAGGATCACTGTGAGTTCAAGACCAACATGGGCTACAGAGTGACCCAGAGTAGCCCAACATGGGCTACTTTTTTTGGCAACATTGTTCCTTTTAGTCTTGACACTTCATCAAGGCCAGCCTGAACTACACAGTGAGATCCTGTCTCAAAAATGCAAAAGGCAAAGCAAAAGGTAATAGCAAAACAAAACAAAACAAAACAAAACAAAAACTCATCCCAAAGTCAGCATCTATCAGAAATAGGTAACCTTCCAAGCAAGATGCTCTTTGGATGTACTGAAGAACAAGGAATTCCAAAAGATGGAGAAGCCAGTTTATCAGAAAATATTACTGGATGTCAGTCCAGGAGAGGAAATTACAAATTTAGTGATATGCCCCATAGAGAACTAGTTTGTAAAGCCTATTTGGACTGCAAACTTTTTCAAAATAAAGAACCTCAAATACACACAATGATAAATAAAAATTTTTTTCTATTTTCTTTATCTACACGAATTAATTTAATAAAAACTTTTTTATCCCTTTTCTGTCTTAGGGAATCTAGGCTGAGAATTAACTTGGATTTCTCAGGATTTTTCTCTCATTCTTTTTCCTCCTCTTGTCTTGTCCATATGAGACATTCCAATGTTACAGACCATGTGGATCAATATCTAGTTATGTATCAACAGGTAAATAGTAAAAAGAAACCACAGCAAGAGGGAAAACAATTCTGCCCTGAGGTGGGGGAGAATCACAGCAAAACAGAAAGCATCAAACAGTTTCAGTTTGGAAGTATCAGCTGAAGAAGCTCATTATTTATTTAATTTTGTCAAGAAAACAAATTGCCACTTCCTTGGCAGTCAAGAAGTGCTTCTGCCCTGTTCAGTACACGGTATCAACTATCTCTATGTACAGAGGAGCAGTGCCTGTCACTGCTTTGGATTATTCTCTCCAAAGGGAGTGAAGAGACACTGTACTCGCAAGGTAAGAAGGCCGGTCTAGGACCAAGTTGGACAATAAGGCAACATGAAACATAAGAATACAAGAATTGGGATTCGAACAAGAGATCGCCTTTGTTCAAATCCCTTCAGAGATCTGGAGCACTTAAATGAATCCAAGAAACCTAGCATGTGCGCTGAACAGTTAGTTAGGTGTCCATAAACTAACTCAGATAATAAGTGCTCAGATATTTATTAGAAAGGGATTGATAGGGAGTGGTCGAGGCAATTAGGAAAATAATCAGGCTGAAGGGGGTACTTGAAGGAGGATGAAGATTCTGAGAAAGTACTGGATTAGAAAAACATTAGGCACTACTGTAATATGGGGATTCACTATTAATAAGAAACAAAACACTGGAGCTGTACAAAGCTTAAAAAGTCTACTGCAGATCAACAAAAACTGAGGTGTCACTGCTAGAAGATTCCTTTAGCTACTGAAGCTCAAAGCGCACGGTTCTTCTATTCCCACTGTATGAGCAGGCTTACATAACTACAACATCTGGCCCAAAGCAACCTTCAAGCCCATTTGTATCTGACATCCCATTACAATGCTTTCTGCTTAGCAGAACTTCAGGGCCTGATCCTGCTGTCTTATACTCTTGTCTTTGGTTCCTGATAACTTTTTTTTTTTTGCAACATTGTTCCTTTTAGTCTCGATACTTGATCAAAGAGCTCTGCCATATCACAAAGTAAGAGGAGGGCTTACTCCTTGCCAAAGACTGCAAAGCCAGACTTACAAACCCGGACTACTGCTCCATAAAAGAATGACACCTTTAAGTCACACAAACAGATGGTGAAGTACGAAAGAATTTTAACTTTGCATTTGTGTCTACAACACCAGGTACTGGATCTTTCAAAGGGAATTCCAGGGAAAATTGGTGCCCAGCCATCCATCTACTATCCTCATATTATTCCTTGAAATTAGTATGCTGGAAATTCCAAAGAAGGAAAATAAATCACATGCAGATAACCTATGATAATTAGACTTACTTCTTGCCATGGTATATTACATCAATCATTGTTGGATCTAAGTCTTTCTGGGAATATCCATCCATCCATAACCACTGGTATCATTTTGGAAAGGGCAAGGTCTCATTCCAATTATTGAGTTGTGGGTAAGTTCATTTTTCTTTTTTATTTTTTTTTTATGGTAAGTTCATTTTTCAACAAGTATAACATGTTAGAGATATGACTAGAAATTTTTGGGATGATCCTACAAGGATCCCCTGTAATTGACTTTATAGCTGTGTGCTTGTCCCAGAAAAGTCTGGGGGAGTACTTTTAGGATACTGATGCATCAGTTAACACTGCTGTGCATCAATCAAGGGTGTTTTTTACTTGACACGACACAAGGGGGAGCTATAGCATTTTCTTTTCCAAGGTAAAGAGGGGAGCAATTCTTCAGTACTCTTCAGCTTAGTTTTAAGGATAAATGCAACATTGGGCTAGTTAAGAGCTATGAGGGAATTTTATATAGTCACTACTTGAAAAATCAACTTGAAAATGTATTAAATGACAAAAGTGCTAGAGAAAGATTCCTCAAAATACTAATCTGTCTTATCTAAAGGATCAATTCCCTGGACAGGAAAAGCACAAAGTTGCCTTTGTTTGTTATTTTTTAAAATTTGTCCTGAAATATTTTAATATTTAATTCTCAAAATTTAAATCATATCTGTAAACCCTCAAACGAGTCTCATTCATCTCCCTACATTAATGGTATCTCATTTCTGCATGCACGCTATACCTCTTCCCTATTTACTGCCATTTAAAAGTGGGGGGGTAGGAAGAATATAAGACAGAGGGCAAGGAGAAAGAAACAGATGCTAACTCAAAATCTATACTTACAGCCAATAATTGAGGTCTAGTACAAATGTTCTCATCCATAACTGTGTCCACAATTCTAACCTAAATTTTAAAATGTGTATCTAGAGAACATCAAGGCATCAACCCTATATAGTTTACTGTCTTCATTAACATGAGTCTATTGTTCTATTACATTCATCAATGTAACTTTACTACTCTAAGAAATCCTCACCTAGTTGCAAATAACTTTATCATTCTGTCCAGCAACTCTTCCAATAAAAATGCAATGGACTGAATGCTCATGTCCCTTCTCAAATTCTTATATTGAAAAAAATTTTCTATGTTAAAATTGTAATCTCCAAAGTGATAGTATTAGGGGAGACTGACCTTTGGGAATCAGGTCATGAAAGCAGAGCACTCAAAATCAGGGTAAGTGGCCATAGTGGAGACTACAGAAAGTTAGCCAGCCCTTTGTACCACATGAAGACATAGTGAGAAAGCTCTGCTATGTGAATCCAGAACTAAAACCTTATGAGACAGACACTCAGTTTGCTGCACCCTGACCTTGGAATTCCCAGCTTCTAGAACTATGAAAAATCAATTCCTGTTGTCTAGAAGTCACTCAAGTTTATGGTATTTTGTTACAGCAAACTAAAGCAGACCAAGATGCAAAACATCAACTTTTACACTAAGGATCTTTGAACATCATGTTTCCAAATCCATGGCTTTCCAGGCTCACCAATTCTAAACCATTATGTCATAATTTGAATCCAATTTTAATTAAGTCCCTCATGCCCATTAAGCAAGACTTCAAAGTCTCAATATCCTGGCCTTGCCCTTCCAGCTTTTAAAACACTATTAGACTCTGCATTTTCCATTAACGTGGTAAACTACCTTTCTAGCTACCTTTCTGAGTATCTGGAGGTATTTTAACAAACCTCTTCAACCGAAGTTAAATCAAGTAATTCATAGGGTAAACTGATGAGATTTGTTTTGGATTAAGCAGGCATCAGCTAACTGTAAAAAGAAGTTCTTATTCTGGGGTTTGACTTTGATTCCAATGACGACTATTTTCAAAATTACTGATTTATATGTTTTACTTTTTCACGATTTTGACTGGACACATGACAGCACATCTGCCAGAAGCTACATGTCCTATAGCAGGTGCTAATTTAAAGCTAACCTCATAGTAGAAGAATTGCTTTCTTTAGTAGAAGAATTGCTTTCTTTAGTTATTTATAGTCCATTTGTTTCTGCTTGATAAGCAAAACAACTTTGGAATTCAGTGCACCACATATGCATCTCTGAGGCACTTCTGGGTAACTATGCAGGCTTCTGCTAGATATGCCACTCACCACACATAGGTAGAGACAGAAGACTAGACTCATGAGAGCAAGTTGATTAATAATACATTGAATTACTCAGTATATATCCTTACAAGGGTCAGAATTCAAGAGAATTTCCTTGGAAATGAAATTTCCTCATTGAAAGAGACAATGAGTTGTACTGGGCATTATCTACTGCAGTTGTTTTCAGCAATTTCTAGTGTAATTCTCTTATGTGTGCTACAAGTGACACATTTAACCGTTTCTAAACACTGAGACAGGTATTTCCCATACAGAATTGCAAAACACATGCCACAGAAAAACTTGCCTATGCTACACATTTCCAAATGAGAAAAATAACCCTATGAATAAATGACCTGCTCAAGGGCACAAAGCTAATTACCTCTCATTCTTTCAATATCAACACACATCTTCATAGCTAAGGCCTGAACTTAAGATTCTCCACTGAATTCCTGTGCAGTATTTTTCTTAAGACATACAATGAGGTTTTCCATTTACGACTTCTAGGTATGTAAAAACAAAAAAAAAAAAAAAACATGTCTAGGAAAAACTAAAACCTTTCAACTTCTCAATGTTTACACACTGGTCACTTACCTTCCCCTGAGGGCTTGAAAAAACATGAACAGAGAGAGACATGCACAAAAACTGAACAGGCTAGGGCAATGAGTTACAGGTAAGACTCAATTTTTTTAATATGAAAAAAGAGACCAATACTTAAAAGAGTACTGGCCATGCGCTAACGAACGTGTTGGATTGGGTTGCCACTAAATATTTAATTTTAAATATTAAGGTTATTTTATTACATAAAAGGAGTTAGAAATGAAGGGCAGGTATGACAGTGCAATGTTTACTCTGAGATACTTTCACCTGTGACTACTGCCAAAGGTGATTAGTAAAATACTCTAATTGAGGCAGCACTTTAAACTGGCTTAATTTACTTTAGGAAATCAATATCAGAAACAAACCAGATGATGCACTCATATGTCCAGAAAAATGATACAATAACTTAATATTTCTTTTTAATATTTATGAAATATCCCAGCTAAATAACCAAATAAAACAAATTTCAATGCACAAATCTCTTCTAATATTGCATATTTTTCTAATTTTTTTCTGCCCCTCTCTTCAATAGCTAAGGCTAATGGCATGCATTTTAAACCAGGTGTTTCCATTTATATCTTGATCATATGTAGAATCTAGCCAATGTGAATGATCACAAGAGTATCCATCTCCTTTACTGTTCTTAACAGTATTTTTGTTTCTGTGTGTTCCTCTCCTGCTCTAGTTCTAATCCAGGCTGAAGATCTAAAAAACACTTTTAGAGGATAAGCAACATTTTGTACTTCTAGCTATTCTCATTCACTCATTAAATTATGTGATTTTACCATGTGTTCCTGGTGTGCTCACGCGCATGTTTTGTGGTACTAGCAACTGAACATAGGGAGTACTGACCTGTATTCCCAACCTTTTTATTGTTTTACTTTGAAATAAAGTCTAAGTTGCACAGACTGGCCTCAAACTTATGATCCTTTTCCTCCGCCTCCTGAAAAACTGGGATTACAAGCGGTGGCATCCATGCTCAGCACCATGTGGATTCTGTAAGAGGCAATGACTTTTAGCCATCAGAAAAATTAAAATGCAGGATAAAAGCTAAATCGAAGTGCTCCTTAATCATCACAATTTTATCTTCTCTCAACTGGCATTATCATCCAGGTCCTTGCTGAACTGTGGGTGAAAACACCAATTACCCACATCAGTATTTTTAGCTAAACATATAACTACAGCATAGAAGAGCAACAAAATCAAGATATAATTTCTTGAAATAAATAATATTAAGAGAACAGAAATAGATTAAGAGCTGTGTTATCAACTTAAAATAATATTGATCTAAACTTTAGAAGGCCAAACGCCTGGTGTCTGCATTGATGGTAGCAGTTCTGAGAACCAAGAACTAACCCTGATCCTATTTTCTGCAGTGGTGGAAAAGTCCTGTATCTGCATTGTTAATATAGAAGCCACTACCCACAAGAGGCTATTAAATACCTGAATGTGACTAATGAGGCAGAGTACATGAACTTTTATTATTAATTAGCTCCAAGTGACCAGTAACTACCATATTAGACATAAGGACCTATAAAGCAGGATAAAACTGTAGGCATACCCTAACACCTTCCAAGTTCTAGAAAATCAAATCTATTGTGATAGCACCTTCCACATAGCAGATACTGTCAGCTGGGTAACTCAAATCCTATCTACAACTTGTTCCTTTCCAATCTCCCTTTATGGAAGACATGTGATACAACCATTAACAGACAGCCAGTAGGAGTCTACTCAGTTTGTTTACTCAATAAAGCACAGGCCTAAAGGACCCATTTTGCCATTGGAAACTCACTCGTTCCCTTTTCATCAGTTAAAGATGTATATAAGACAGCTGGAGGGAGGAAATGAAGCACCGAGAGATAAGTACCATATAAAGAGGATGGTGGGAATAAGGAAGCATTTCTAGGCTTAGGCTCATGAGGTAAGTATGGAGATGAAATCCAACCAGAATTGAAAAGTCAAAAGATTTCTTAAGAACATGGTTCCCTGAAGACATCCTTGATCCACCATAATAACCATCATATTTATTTCAGCTACCAGAGCTATGTTTTGTTACTTGTAGTTGAAAGCCCAGGACCACTGCATATAGAATGCCATGAGATTTAAAGCCAAAGGACAAAAAAGTCTTCTGAGATTAGGTCAATGGTGGCAAACCTATGGCACATGTGTCACAGTTGGCTGTCTGTTATCACTGAAAGTCCTACAAGGTTTGTCATCACTGGATTAGCTGAAGTGAAAAGGAAATTTCGGGTGGCAGAGTAAAATGAATGACCACAAGAGCATCCATCCTCAGTAATGACCTCAGTAATCACTACACAAGAAGTGGATTCACTAGCAATACATTTTCTGTGGTCTGACAATTAAACTTTAAGATCTCATAGTTGGGATTGTATGCCATAAATTTTTTGGTTATATAGTATGGAGTCAAATACGTCTACATGATACTTCATTTTAATAATTCCATATTCATGTTAAGAGGCTTTAAATAGAAATTTTGACAGCCCAACTTATAGTTGTTACATGAAACATACACTCCTACTTAATAAAGCCACCACAGTTACTTGAAGTGAATGGTTTCCTAACTGATATGCTATGGAAGTTTCTATTTCACATTCACATTTGCTTAATAGCTAAGGTTCTGACAGTGACAGAGTGGCAAACACTAGAGAGCTCAAAAGATGGATCCACATCAACAAAAGTAAGGCAGCAAAAAAGCATGAAGCACTTTTTAAGAGCATATAATGTCCCTCCGTAATTTCCTTCTGAATGCAGAGTTTCATGGTATGAGGCACTAAGATGTAGAATCTAGAGTCTAAGGTGTGGTCCCAGAGATGGAAGAATAAAAATTACCTTATGACAGTAGAATCTGAGTTCAAGAGCGACCCAAGTAGATAATCACCTCCACACTTAGGAGTTCATACAGCGCACCTGAGTAGGAGTAGACATTTGTCATTCAGTTCACAAGCATAATCAGTTGTCATATATGTCACCTGTTGAACACAGTGGGTCTCAATGTTTAGAGGACTTCAGAACCACTTGAAGAATCACTAAAAAACCAGGGAAGGGAATGAATGCATTTGTGACTACCAAAAAGGTGAAAAAAGTACAAGGTGATTTTTATTCCTGCTGAAGACTATATAACCAATGTCATAATTCAGAAAAGAACTCCGATGGAGATCACAGGAAATATCAACTTCATTGCCTTTTAGTCATTTTAAGTTAGGAAGAGAATGACTGTATTTGTGATTTAAAGTTTACCCAGAGTACCAAGGAAATGGAGGTGGGGGGTGCATATCAGTGAAAGTATTAAAGTGCCAAGCAGTCTAGGAACAAACCTCAGCAGACTGATTTTGACTTTGTTGGCGTGCATGCAATCAAAGCACTGCTGTCCTACTCTAGAGTAAGGCATCCAGGCCATGAGAAGACAATCAGAACCTCACTCCCACCCTGAGTCCCAAGTCCAAGGGTATTTCCTTCACACATAAAAGAGGAAGCACTGGCAGCTGTCTTCTTGTGCCTTTCTGTTCCAGGAAAGAGCAAAGTCAGAAAGCAAGAGAAAACAGTTATGATGCAGACAGAACATACAGTACTGTAACAAGAATCTAGTTGCTTCCTCAGGATTTCTTAGTAGCATGTCACAAATTCTGATACCTTTAGTTAAAAGTAGCCCCACTAATGTATTGGGTTGATTAGTCAGTTCAGAATATATGGCCTCTACAAGGAACTGGTGATGTGGGCATAATATTTAAAAAGCAGAGGTCTAACACTTCCTATTGCTGTTATAAAATAGATTCATACCTCTGATAAACAGTATAGGTTTGTGGAGTTTTGTTTCTTTTTGGAGACAGGGTATGTTGCTATGAAGTCCTGACTAGCCTTGAATTTACTATGCAGCCCAGTTTGTCCTTGAACTTGCAATCTTTTTGTCTCAGCTTCTAATTCCTGGGATTACAGACATGTGCCAACATACCTGGTTTGAGATTAATTTTTAATATGATAATTCAGGAGCCTGGTCAGTACTGTTTTCTAGATAAAGTAAACCTCACATCTTTCCATATGCCCGTGTACCAGAAAGCAGACTTCTCTGAGGTTAGTAAATGCAAGGACTTAAAAATCATTGAATTTGATGGTACATGAAAAACCCTTGTCTCACAGCCAAATTTTTCAGATAAGGACTTTTGGGTCACTAAAGTTTTAAGTGTCTGAACCCAGACTCAAGTCAAATCTCCCAAGTACAATCTCCCTTGGCACTAGGCTAAGCTCTTTTGTTCTACTTAAGTGAAAGAGTAGAAGGGGAACCTGCCAGAGATCAGGAGCAGCACAAAGTCAGAAAATACATGGAGCTGTGTTGCACCAGAGACGAGTGTGGGTAATAAGGATATTTATCTCAGTAACTAAACTCTCCAGCATAAGATCCAAGAATGTCTGCCTTATCCTGTTTTCCACTGTCCAGTACACAGTTAGAATATGTTTTAGGGGCTATGTTTCTGACATGCAGGCAAAAGTTTAACAGCCTTCCAGGGATTCTCAAGAAGTGATTCATTCAATGTCCTCTAGACAGCATTTAATTTTTTAATTACAGATGTGGGTGACCAGGTGGAAGTGTCATTGGTCTCACAGCTCCAATGAATGTTTTTACCTTCCTCTTTTCCACTCACTCCACATTTTCCCTCTCTGTTTTAATGATGCAAACAGCACGGAGACACCATCATCTTCTATATGTAAACTGAAATAGATTCACATAATAGTTTTACAGCACTGAGCATTCAAGTCACAATTGCTGTCTGGTTTGTCTTGCTTTGCCTTAATGGCCAACAGAAAATACTCTTAAGAGAGCTTTATAGCAAAGCAGAAAACTTAACATAATAATGGCATCTTAACAATTCACTGGAACGCATTATGGGCTTAGCTGGTTTTTAAGATTCTGTCCTTTTCCAAGCTTCTGATGTACTTTTTACTTTTCACTGCCTGTAATGAACCTCATTCTCTTATCAGTCACTCAAAATCTGAGTGACTTGAAAATTAAAGACCATTCACTTGGATAAATTATTTGGCACAATAATGCCTAATGAGACAACCTAAGTAATTAGAGCAAACCTTGCCCTTGAAATCCCAATCCTATATATTCTATTACTGCATAAGTTATCCATTCAATCTAGCCGACAGAATAACTAGCTCTTAGGTACTGTCACTGAACTATAATGGTGACACTAAAATTACAGGTGTTACTTATTAGCTAAAACATCTGCTACAGTCCTAGAAGACAATCAGAGATAGCTGCTGCTAATATGCAGATGGTTGGAAATCTGGCTTCAAAGAGTGACTTGAAGTACAGAAGCTAGTTAGGGAGCCCAGATACTAATGACATCTTTAAAAGAATGCATTTGAAATTTTCAGCAGACACATGCCTACGAATACTTGGAATTTTTTTAAAGTCTGAAGTCTCAATGATTAATTGTTCACATAGCCAAGTCTGTATTTACTGAAAAGGAGAGTATGGGGGGAGGATACTGCTTTCATTTAGTTAAAGAGAAGTGATGTGAAGAAGTTAGTGGGTTTGGGAAAAAGGGTGTACTTGATTATGCAAAGCAGCAGTTTCCTGATCGAATGGGACACGTCAGCTTTCAGAAGGTTGCCAGTGACAGATTAGAACTGCATACACACAGCAATGGCCCTTGTGGAGGAAGTTATTACAGTAGGTGTCAGGCACTGTAAATCAGAAGCAAGGAATGCAAACCCCCAACTGATGGCCCAGATTGGAGTTGGCAACTGAGATGAAATTATGCAAAATGTTGTTCAAATATTAAAACACAAAAAGACAAGCCAAATTGCCCTTTAAGCAACTATAAATGACAAGCTTCCACAAAGAAAATTTCTTTATCTGTGTTCAGCTCACACTGCCTTAACAGATATCACAGACTGGATAGCTTAAACAACAACAATGTATTTTTTGATTCTTCTGAGGCTGGAAAGTACAAGACCAAGCAGGGTTTGGTTTATGGCAAGGCCTCTTTGGTAACCTCACAAGAACTTTCCCTGATGTGTATGCTGGGTTGCAGGGAGGACACAGGAGAACGAAGAGAGAGATGAGCGAAAAAGAAAGATTGTCCTCCTCTTAAAAGTCTATCAATCCCATAGGATTAAAAACCCAACCTAATGAATTCATTTAACCTTAATTACCCCCTAAAAGTTCTAACCCTAAATACCCACACTAGGGGGTGAGAGTTTCAACATATGAACTGGGGGTGCACAATTCAGTCCCCAACGGAGGTGATATCCTTTGGGGTTACGCACATTATTTCATTCCAATGAGATTTATTATGTTTCCATTGAAATAATGCAGAATCTTATAAGCAAACCAAGGGTGCTATCAGGTTCTTGGACCTGTCTATTGAGGACACTATCCATTAAAAG
>PVJX010032034.1:0-20744 GCA_004027295.1 Dolichotis patagonum | reverse complement strand
CTCCTCCAGAAATACACAGATATCTCTCCCTCTCACTCTCAATATCACTCTCTCTCTCCACACTGGCCAGTTCTTGATTTTTCACTATTTTTGTTTCTTTTGGTGGAAATTGGAGTTTTATCACCCATTTTCTTATCCCTTGTTTAATATTACCTTGATTTGTTTGTTTTAATTTTAATAGGCACTACTTTTATTCTCTCTCTCACTCTTCTCATTTCCCCTTTTGACTCATCCCCTTAGTGTTTCTTCTTATGTTCTTTTCCTTTAGTTTAATCTCCACTCCCTATCATTTATCCTTTTCCTAGGCGGTCGTCTCTGTTACTGCTATGTAATGTCACTGATTTCCCTTTACAGGACCTTCTGCATCAATCTTACTACATTCTTCACGTCTGCCATTGCTTTATCTCTCATACTCCATTTCATTCCTCTGTTTTCTTCACACCCCCACTCCCACACCATTTACAATTGTGAACCTATAGGTAGTTAAGAACATCTCACTATGGCTGAATACTACTTCATGGTGGAAGAGAGTAAGTACACTACTGAATGGATATTTAATGTATGTGATTTTCTGATTTGTCTCAGATCTTGCTGTAGAACTATATATTTAAAGGTGACAGTGTATTAGTTATTACAGCTTGTCATTTTCCAGTTTGTGTTTGTTACTATAGTCGTTACCAATTATACTAAGTTAACCAACAGACATTGCTGTTGTGATCTCTTCATTCTCCTCATATAGAAATACTTAGTTTGTCTGTGGGTCATAAACAATACTATAGCCAGTGCGAGGGAACTGGGTGTTAGACCAATCAGGTGTCCATGTTTCATCACTAATCAAGGGGAGACGTAGGATCCTGGGACAGACTCAAAGCCAAAAGGCAGCTATATCAAAAGGCAGCTTTGAAAAGTAGTTGTTACCTTAAAAGGCCTCACACTAGTAATGAAATTACCTATCATAAACAATTTAAAAGCCTCACTCTGCAAAACACATTTTAAAAGTAGAAAACAAGAAAATACTGAAACAAGATATAATTTAAATCATTCAGTTTAAACAAAGCAATCCCTAAGGGCACTGAGGTGAAAAAAAATCCAAACCATCTTAGCTGAATTTTATGCATTAGTAACTGAAGAAATAATGAAGTGGAAGATAAGCCTTAGAAAAACAAAATAGAAGTAATTACACAAGAAATTAACGATAGCTATAATGAAGAAAAAGAATGAATCTAGAGTAAACTTAGGTAAAATCTTGGAGGATCCTAGGTAAACTATGAATGCCCAAAATTGAAAAGATTTGAATGCCATAAGACAGATGCAAGCAGATATGCAGGGGGGCACATGTTCTAGTGAAAGCATATGTAATTATGTGAAGATGGCCTATCAGATCTAAAAGACATGTTTGTGGTTTGCAATCACCAAATTAAAGATTTCTTAAAGTAGCAAAGGACTATGAAAAAGCAATCCAACAGCTGCTAAATGATGCAAAGAAGAAAAACATAAAATTAATTGGAATCAATGGAAAATCAAAAGATACCACAGAATGGGAAAAAAAGAAGATATATTGTGTACAAACGCGAATTCCCTGTGATGAATGTAGTCATTGCATATGTTTAAAATGAATGAATGTTACTTTAAAAATGTAAAATGGTGATTAAAACACAGTCATGGAGAAAAATGGAGGGTGTCATATATTTTTCTTCTCTATGTCCCCTATTCTATTTTTATGTTTCTAGGAAATAGCACAATAATATTATTGTAGTAGTATATGTTCAGTTAGTTACACTGTAAGTAACTTACGAAAAGCAAAAGTTGATTTGGGCTTATGGCTTTAGAGATCCACGATCAATGACATCTTCTAGTGCTGAGTTCCTTGGGCTCCTTGTTGGCACAGCCCCCAAACAAGAAAGCACATCTCAAAGCAAAGTAGCACGGAGCTCTTGTGTGTGACTGTGTTCTGGTTTCTTTCCCTTCTTCTACCAAGCTATCTGTATTCAGTCTCAGGGGCTCTAGGATGATTGCATCTGACCTGAATGATTTCCTAAAGAGTTTATCTCTAATTACACTTTTTGGGCTAATTTTCTGCGATGTCAGCACCACAGCATGGTGATACAATCTGTTGTAGTCAGGGGTTGCAAGGAGAACAATTAAATACAGGGCACAGAATTTATAATATTATTTTATGATGGTCACCCAGAGTTAAATACAAGAAAGTGCAGGAAATATGTCCACAACACTAAAGACCTAGAAAATCTAGCCAAGGCCCTAGTCCCACAGCAATGTTCTGCATGAGTCCAGCTAAGACCGAGAGTCCATGACAGTGACTCATGCAAGTCTGCTTTATGGATCTGTGCTGGGAAGGCCCAAAGGTCAGTGGTGGAAGCTAGAAAGTCTATGCCAGTGGGGTGAAGGGTCTGTGCCAGTAGGCTAAGAGTTCTGCACTGGAGCCAAGAAATGATGCTCAAAATAAGAACCAGGGCTCCCCTGAAAAGCACTACAGCCATCCTCAGTGACAATGGGGTCCTGAGCTCTTCTGACAATGAGAACAGTCAAGTACATATCAGGAAGCCAGCATGACAAACCTCCTAGAGAATAAACAGCACACATCTTTCCCTCTAGAGCCAGGAAGCGATGCTCAATGTAAGGACCAGAGCTCCCCCAAAGTGAACCACAGCCACTCTCAGGGACAAGGTCCCAAGCGCCTCTGATGATAATGGCTGAAATCATATCAGGGAAGAAACTCCACAAGCTCCTCCAGATGAATCAACAACTCCAAACACTAGCAGTAGAAGAACCCACAGCACTAATTCTCTTCCTGTCCACATCTATTTTTATGCTGGCAGCTCTCCTCAGGTGGGTGATCTACACCCAGCACCATGCTGACTTAATTCAATTTGTGTTAAACGGACCACTAGTTTTAATCCATAACACCATCTCAACACCTAGACCATAGGTGGATAAATCATATCCAATCTATAAGAGTCATTGATTGCATTGCAAACTGTACCAAGATTGTTTCATTTTTTTATTTTAAAGAGAATAAAACAAGAGGGCAGAACAAAGGAGATCAGAACAGAACAACATAAGCAACACAACACTTTACAATATGACAACCGGACATTAACAGTAGCTATCAAAATATCTCTTTCTCTGCTATAGTTGAGCATAGTTTTAAATACAATAATATCAAACATAACACAATAGTATAAAACCATTCAAGAAAATGAAAGAATTACAGAACATTCTGAACCGAATAATTATGATCAATGGCTACTATAATACCTCATTTTCAATAAAAAGATTTGTTTATACTATCACATATATTAAAATCCCAATAAGACACAACATGATAGAACCGATGGTGATAGCAGAGTAGAAGCATGGTAGGAGTTCTAAGTAAGATGATATTAAATCAGCAATGGCTGCCATAATGTTTTGTTTTCTCAAAACAGCCTTTCATCAAATAAAATAGAATAAAACCATTCCAACTGATGAATGAAAACATTGAAAGGCTTCAAAGTAATGAAAGAGGAAATCATGATTACCATAAAATCTTATATACTCTTACCAACTCTCATACTAGGGAGACTATTCGGTATTTACACATTTGAGTTTGGTTTATTTCACTTATGAGTATGGTCTCAAGTTGTGCCCATTTATTTATAAATAACCAAGATTATTTCTAAATGAGCTCCTTTACTTTTTTGTAAGATAAATCTCTACCCATCCTGGAAAAAAAAAAACCACAGGAGGGATTTTTTTTAAAGAAAAATATTCATTTCATTAATGTGTATTTTTCAAGCTGTTTTTCTTTTTTAAATTTGGGACTTTAAAAATAGCAGAACTTTGAGAAAACACAACATTCTTGTAAGAAACAGGTATGCTTAAGAGAACATTTCCTCAATCAATTCTGACTAGTCTGCAAAATTCATTTTTTTTTCAAAATTCAATTCTTTATTTTCTTTGGTCTATTCTTAGATTTGCTACTTTCAGGAGACACTGAAAACTGGGGGTGGGGGGGAGACATGTAAACAAATAAGCAAAGAATAGAACCGACTGCTCAATCCAGTTTAGGAAGTAAAATAACCCTTAAATGGAAGTTCATTAATGTATTCAGCATCACAATTTGAGGGTTAATCTGTGGAGAATAATAATCTGATTTCCATCCCCTCTTCATCTTAATTGAATAAAGTAGTAATATGCTTTTTTATATATTTCTGTTGTCCTGTTTTTAAACTTCAACGGAAAGTGTACAGTTACCGTATTTTTATGTAGTCATTTGCACAGTACTTCTGTGCTCTAGCAAGGGGTTCTGAAGAGTCTCTTTCTCTTTCTCTTTCTCTGTTCCTGATTTAACTGTTTTCAGGTTTCTGTTCGGATAGTCTTGATTTCTGTTTAAACTGCAAATTATAGCGTCACACTCTCCAACAAAAGCTGCCTTCAAGAAAAAAACCTGATAATTTCATTTATTCTAAGGATATAAATAACAAATGCAATTCAAGGCATTATTCTATCTAGGGATATTTAAATTTTAATAGACACAAACTTTCATTCAAATGAAGAATTTCTAATTGTTTATTCACAGGCAGTGTTAAATTGGTAAAGGGAATTTGGGTGGAAAGAGTGTTTAGGTGCGACTTGTTTCACTTTTCCTATAGGTTATTCTTTCTTCCAGTTTAACCAGTTCTGAGCATGCATCATGACTAGCACAATCTGTACTAACCATTTAAGGCATAATGGGGGGAAAAAGCATAACAATTTCTTCATAGAATGTGCCTTCATTCTATTTTAGAAACAAGTAGTGCTATGGGTTGAATTGTTCTCCCCAAGCAGATATATTGAAATTCTAACTTCTACTGACTCCAAATATAATCTTATTTTAAAGTAATGTAATTGAAAATATAATTAGTTAAGGGAAGGTGAGGCCTTTTATGCAATACAAATTTTGTTATCATAAGAAAAGGGACAACAAATGAGACGCAGAGAACATTGTGCGATGATTGTGGCAGGGATTAGAGTGATGCATCTACAATCAAGGAACACCTGTATCTAACAGAAGCTGGCAGAGGCAAGGACTCATCGCCTCTAAGGGCTCCAAGAGTTCATAAAACCGCCAGCATCTGAGATTTTAGACTCTGACTTCCAGATACTGTGAAAACACTAGATTTCTGCTGCTTTAAAGTATCTAATGTGTGGCTCTTTATTATAATAGTCCAAGCAAACTAACATGGCTGGTGATTTTACCTTTTTCCACTTTCCTTTCCTCTTGTCTTCTCCATCCCTGCTTTCCCTTCCTTGCCCTCATTCCTTCTCTTCCTCCCTCTCTTCTTCATTTTTCCCCCTCCTTTTTTTCTTTCTTTCCTCTCTTTTTTCTCTTTTTCTTTCTATTGATTTTGCCAACATTCCTTTGTGTTGTTCATACACAAAGACAAGTCCAAAAACAAGCAGACCCTCTTTTTTCTTCTACATTCTAGCATAAAGAAACCCATGCCATGTCTGTTCAAGATATTTCAACATATATTTAAATATTTCAAAAGAATTATACAGTTACAGTTTTCAACCACTTTACAGCACAGAATAGTATATGGCTATGCAATATGTCAGGCAGATTTTTAAAAATACAACTTTCACTTTGGAATACAGAACACACCCTATATCACATCCTTCACTCCCCACCAGCATCATTTTCTATGCTTGGTAACGCCCAAAGTAACATCATTCTGTCAGCTATTTTTCTTGAATAATGATTCCAACAATGGATTAGTATGTAGGTAAAGACATTTTAAGAAAACTTAAATTAAGGAGAAAAAAAGCAACATATTTGCTATTACTATTGGGTGAACATACCCAACAATAATGATTAGTGCTTTAAGAAGTGCATACTTATTTCAATTTCTATAACCTCCCAAAGTGAAAAAGGTACCCATTTTTTCCAAGTACGTAGTTGTTCAGTATAACAGTTCATCTTTCCACTGAAGAAAGAGATGGTCAAATTTTAGGTTAAACAGTTAAAAGAGGTATAATATTGCAAGGATCATAGTATTCTATGCACTCCTTCAGTCCTGCAGAGGTTGCCACTTGCACTAACTAGCTGTCTGTTCCTATAAAGAAATATGGAGTTAATCAACTTATGATAGAAGATGTGTATTTTTACCGAAGGTTTCTAAAGCCTCCACAGTTTTGGAGATGAGTTCCATTGTGTGGGGTCTAGGGTCAGGCTACGCATCTTAGGGGAAGCAAGGAAAGATCAGCTCATGAGCAGGAGGCAGAAGAGAGGAAAAGGAAAGGCCAGGGGTCCACTCCTGCTTCAGGGGCTTGGACTGGATGACCTCCCTCAGTGTACCTCCTCATAAAGCCTTAGCATGCCTTATAGTGCCATAGGCTTGCACCCAAAGAACTCATGAACCCCTGGACCACATTCCTGAGCCAAACTGTAACAATATCACTCTTTTGTTTTACAGAATAAGTCACTGAATCTTTGACTGATGCTGCAAAATGCTTTCAATCGCACAGCGAAGCAGAGTCAGGATTTGAAACCCGTATCTAAAGTGAACTTATTAAAATGCCCTGTGCTTTCTGACGTATTAAGAGTATAATTCTGGTTGAGTGTTATTTCCTTGGATCCCTCTTTCAATCAACTTTTTTGTCACAGTAAACTATCTCCTAACTATACTGAGTTAGACGAACCCAGTGGAAAGAATAATTACGGCTCCTCGGAGACTTCTACAGAAAACCCCAGAAGAGGATAAGAGATGTAAAGGTTACAATGGAGGAGGCAAATGTGACTCCCTGCGTGGCCAGTAGGTTCAGCTGTGGATGCAATCAACTGTCTTCTCACCATACAGAGTTAAGTTTTCACCTCTAATCTACGAGGACAGGCATCCTATTCAGAGTCTATCACTGTTGCCGTGCTAAAGCAGCAAGCATTTCCTTCCCTTCTTCCATACTTTCACATTCTATATAAAGTTATGCTCACATGGCACTGAAATAGACATTTTTATGTTCTACAAAAATACCACTGCAACATGGCAAAAATGCCATGACTTGAAATAGATGATCTTCTAAGATTAACTTTGCCTGAAGAACAGATCCTTACCTCACACACACGCATTCATTCTGAAAACTTTGAGTCCTACAAAAACTGCCAGTAATTCCCCAGGCCGCTCTAAACTCTGGCTTTGACTTCCTTAGGAAAGGTAGAGACCATGAGAATACAAAGCAAAGTGTTTTCTAGCTATGTGGACTTCAGTGTATTTAAAGTCTTAAATTCTCCATCTATAGCTGTGAAACAAGAATAATGATTTTTGAGTGGTGGGATCACTTAAAACAGTGAAGTGCTTAGCATGTTGTTAGATCTTAAAAAGTGCTTCATATAGACTGTTTTTTGCAGCTGCTTTAATTGTACTACACTGAAACTTTCCTACGTGTGGCAAACACTGGATACGAAGAACAAAGATTATTAAGGTGACTCCAAGCCACAGACCCCTCACATTCTAACAGGAAGTATGATGGACCCAAGATAGAGGCTGAGAACTGTAGAAATGACTCTACTTTGTATGCTCAGAGAAAGAACTAATGGATCACTGGGCAGGTAGAGTATGACGATTCCGAGTGAAGTTGGAAGAATTAGACATAGTTTTACAGAGAAACTCAGAGTTTGAAACAGTCTAGAAAATCTCAAGATCTGTGTGTTTCTGGGAGGAGGAAAGTACAGATGCACAGAAACTTAAACATGGGAATGGTGATAAACAAACATGCAAATAAATTAAACATAATCAGTGAAGATTTTTTATGATATTCTTCAGAGCTAGTGCTGATGGATTCATATGATTTTTAAAATAAATTTATTATGACTATGAAGAACATAAGTTTTAAACATCTCTAAAAGGCAAAACAGGCTTGCAAGTTTGATGCTTAAATTTTATGAAGTGATTTTAGTTCTAAAAATGATCAGAAATACTGTGCAGCTTGTCTTTCGGTACATGTGTGGAATGTTTTATTTAGATATAATACAGTTTCAGGTCATAGATAATTAAAACATGTCCTCCACCAGTAGGGATGAGTTACACTGAATGTTTCTACGGCATTCTTTGCCATGTCAGAGGCCGAAGATACATCGATGACAACTAAAGAGTTGTCACATTTCAAAACTTCATGGACACATTCAAATCACCTTTGTGTGCAGCACCCTTACTAAATGAATTGCGATCAGCATGAATTAGCAAATAGATCTGACATCTAATTCACTTATGGCACGTAGAGGGAAAAAAGTAGTTTAGGTTTTTTGTGTGTTTTGTTTTGTTTTGTTTTGTTTTGTTTTGTTTTGTTTTGTATTTTCCTCAAAGCAACGGCAGTGTATATCCACAGCGCTTTCTGTTTTGAGCACTTACTCACCCAACCTCTGACACAGTAACATTATAAAATGGGCTCTTGTGTGAATCTAGGTTCTGGACTGTCTTTGGGAACAAGTAATGCATCTATTTTCCCTACAATTCTGATTGGAGGTTTTGATGATAAGTTAAAAAGGAAAATTCGTTCTGTCATTCAATTACAAATTGCACTTAATACTGGCATAATAGCATTTCAAATGACCAATAGTGAGACTGGCAAAGTGTACAATGTAAAGGTAAAAAAATTTTTAGAAAAAGCTTTATTTTACTAGGAAGCAACAAGTGCAGCCCTAGAGACAAAAGATTTCTAGACCAAATGTGCTATGTTTAATAAGAACTTTCTTGTATTCTGAGAAGGAAAGAGATTCACTCAACATTTTTCTCTGTGACCTTAGACCTTAACCCTGCTACCTGTATTTTCTCATGCTATAGCTCTCATCTCAAAATAGGGAATAATATTGTCTATCATATTATCAGTATTGATGTAAAGATAGCTCTACACTTTGAAGTGCTCTAATATTAACATCACAGTCCTTAGGTAAAATTTCAGGAATGTCATGTCAGAATATTTGCACAGACTCAAAGTCTAGTAAATATTTTTGAATCAATGATGTCATGGTATTATAGTGTTGAGCCCTTCAAAACACAACATGAATTCTAGATAATATAAACAATATAGTATATTGACTATTGTAAGTTGACATATGGCTCTATATTGTCTGTTGTTCTTTTTCAATTTCTTCTACAAAATTCAGATATATATATTTATATTATATGTATATGTATTTATATATGTATATGTATAAGCTACTTAGACACTTTGATAAGGCATTTAATTCTAATCATGATTCATTTATTGCTCATCTGACTTCAGGAAGTAACACAATCATGAATACCCTTAATAAATATGTTTTCTCTAAACCTAATGTTGTCATTTACAAAACTTGAGATTTTTAACTTAATATTCTCCAAGATCTTTTGATACATTAATCTTTTTTATTATAAGTTGATTACTATTGCTAAACCTACATTTGTCTGTAAACCTCAGTATAGCCTTAACTAGCAATCCAGAAAGGAAGTTTTTTTTAAAATTCTGAATAATTAAAAAGGGCTGTAAAGATATTTCTAGAGAAAAAGGACTAGAGTTTAAATTATAAAAGAATTGAAGCTATAGTACTCAGACATAAAGAAAATTTGAGTCATTTTTTATAAAAACACAACTTGAGACTGTAATTCTAAGTGAAATAAATCAGACATAAGTGCTAAACATCGTGTGGTTTTTCTAATAAAAGAGGCTTGAAATATAAATAAATCTAAAAGCTGAATAAAAGAGAGATGGTAAAGAAACGAGAGGTGAACTCTGCAGATGGGAAGGAGGGTATGGGGAAAAAAGGAAAGGGAAGGCAGAGGTGAGGGAAAGTGGAGGAAAAATAATCAGAATCGCTATGAACATGTAAAAGATGAGTTCTTCTTGGTCACCCTGCCTCAAACTCTTTGTAATGACACTCAATAGCCCATGCTTGCTGATAGCTTAAACTAAACAAAAAAGGTGCTTACAGAGAATTAAAAAATATACACTTATCACCTACAGCGCCTTAAAGAAAGACTAGTGATTACTATGAGACTATGGATTGTTCACCTATAATGCGTAAATGTTTTTTTGATTTTCCAGTGTGAAAGTGCCCAGTTGTCTAATAGAAGCTGTTTTGAAAATGAATTGCTACCATGAATAAAGCTAAAAACACAAATTATTAAAATTCCTGGGAAGATGGCCTCTAGCCAAGAAGATAAGCATCTGGCTTATGACTCTATTTTCCAATGTGTATTGTGATATTTATCAGTGGGGCTACACAGCATTCTACCAACAGAGATCTAGTAACACAAAGGACAGAGTTTTGCCAATCCTAAAATTTACACAGCGCTAAGTTTAACTTCATGGTGTTACAACACAGAAACTCAGAACACAGAAACAGAGAAATTAGTGTTGATCCACTGATGATTCTAAGATCTAACACCATCGATAATCATGCTGGTCCTTTGTTAGCATTTAGTTTGCAGCAGCAGGGATTGCTGAGGCGGTGTGATTGTGCATAGGAATCTATCTTGTACTTTTATCATAAAAATCGGTCCCTTTCCTTATACTCATAACAGAAATATTGAGCTCAAGAATATGGCTGAGGTTTATGAGCAGAATTTCCTTATGACATAAGGCAAAGAAAAGTACAAGTTTGCATAATTTTTTCTATTCCTCTAAGGTGAAAGTATATGGGGAATAAAGACTCCCCGAGTAGCAATCAACCTTGAACCATAGAAAGCTCTGAGGATGTTTGGCATCTGCTACGTCATGACAAAGAAATATTTGGGATATTATCTATAGGTGCATTCATTTCACAGTTGAATTGTCTATTTTGAGTATGTTTTACACATTAGAGCAACATTAATGGTGATAAAAGTAACTGATAAATGAATTTTAAGAATGATTAGAGCAAAATTCATATGACCTTTAATATAGCCCTCAGAACACTCACTTTTCTTTGAAAACCCTGATTTCATTGTTGTTGACACTGTCTACAGTAGTTGTGGAAGTTCTTTTATACATGTGTATCTAGGAGATACGATTTTTAAAGAATGCTGCTGCCGTGTGCCTTTCACTGGAAAGGCAGGCTGATAAGCCTTTCACAGTGTGTCCTCCTCTGCCTGCCTTGTGCTGGTAATGTGTGACTTGTGGCTTTTCTTCAAGGTGAAACTGACAATGAAAAGTAAACATTTTGCATTAAGTCAGGAAGTTGAAGCAAAGGCATAGTGCAACTAAGAATCTTCACCAAAGAGTACTTGGAGAACTGCTTCAAAAAGTGACAGAAATGATGAGATAAGTGTGTTGATGATGGGGAGCATTGTGAAGTGGATTGAAGAAAACATGTCTTTTGCTGTAATAATATTTTAAATTTAAACATTCATTATATTTATAATCACAGCTCATACATACACAATTTATGAGGAAACATGCATGAATGAGGGTACATTGCTTTTTCTATATTTTAAATTTTATTTTAAAGAGAAAAAACAATGAAAACAAAGATACAATATTTCAAAAGCAGAATAATAGGAAATCGACAATGGTTAATATATTGTGTATTGTTATCTTCAAAGTAGTTGCTCAGATTTCAAGATATAGGCATGCATAATTGATCAAAAATGCAAACAAAACCTTCTTTAATGAATAAAGATAAATAAGTAGTATGATTATTTTAGCTATCTTTTGTGTGTGTGTGTATATATATATATTTTTTTCCCTTTCCTTCTTTTATTCTTCACCCATCCCAGTTGTTCTTTGCTTTTGAGCTGTTTCTTTCTCTTTCACAGTATCTATTGTAAATTTTGGGTCTTACTTTTTCAGTTTCTTATACTAGTTCCATTTGTCCTTAGGTGTGCTTTTTGCCAGTACCATGACAATTTTATCAATGTAGCTTTCTAGTATAATTTCAAATGAAGGATTGTGATGCCTCTTGCCATTGGTTGCCCAGGATTGCCTTTGCTATTCTAGGTCTCTTATGTTCCCAAATGAAATTTAGGGATGTTTTCTGTAATTGTTTGAGCTATGCTAAAGGTATATTGATTGAGATTGCATTAAATCTGTATAACAGTTTGGAGGAGTGCAGCCATTTTCACAATGTTGATACTTCCTTCCATGAGCAAGGGATGTTTTTCAATTTTCAGGTATCCTTTTCAATCTCTTTTTTAAAACGCTGATATCGTTTGTTAGACTGATTCCTAAGTATTTCATTTTGGGGGATGCTATTGTGAAGGGTATAGTTTCCCTAATTCTGCTCTCAGTAAGCTTGTTTTTTGTGTACAGGAATGCTACTAATTTTGAGAGTTGTATTTGTAGCCAGGTATGCTACTGAATTTGGTTATTAAGTCTAGAAGTCATTTGGTGTAATTTTTGGGTCTTTTATGTAGAGTGTCACATCATTTGTGAATAATGATAGTTTAACTTCTTTCTTTGCTATCCATATTCCTTTTATATCTCTTTCTTGTCAAATTGCCCTGGCAAATGTTTCCTTAATGATACTGAATAGAACTGGTGATAGTGGACATCTTTGTCATGCTCCCGATTTTGGACTGAAAGCTTTTAGTATGATGCTAACTGTTGGTTTATCAAGCATGGCATTGATCAGATTCAGGTAGAGACATCTATCCCAATTTTCTGTGGGGTATTTTGAGCACTAGGCTTTATCAAAAGCTTTTCCTGTGTCTATTGAGATGATCATGTGATTTTCGACTTCAGCTCTGTTGATACAGTGTACTACGTTTATTGATTTGCATATGTTGAACCATCCCTTGCATCCTGGGAATGAATCCCACTAGATCATGGTGATTTGGTCTTGATGATTTGCTACATTCTGTTTGTAGGATTTTATTGAGGATTTTTGCATCTATGTTCATTAAGGAGACTGGCTTATAGTTCCCTTTTTTCACTGAGTCTTTCTCTGGTTTTGTTATCAGTGTAATACTTATCTTTAAGAATGAGCTAGAGAGAATTTTTTCCTTTTCAATTTCATTAAATATCTTGAGAAGTATTGGCTTTAAATCTGTAAGTTTCTTATACAGTATATTGATAAATCTATCAGGATCTGGACTTGTCTTTCTTGTTAAATTTTTAATTAAATTTTCAATTTCATTAACTGATACTAGGTTATTAAAAACTTTTTTATCTACTTGATTTAACTGTGGTGTTTCATAAGTTTTTAGGACTCTATCCTTTTTTCTGTTTTCTATTTTATGTGAGTGAAGATTTTTAAAGTAGCTATTGATGATTTTCTGAATTTTCATAGGATCCATAGTGATTTCGTACTTTTCATTTCTATTGCATAAATTTGAGTTTTTTATTTATTTTTTATAAGGTTGGTTAGGGGTTTATCAATTTTGTTTATTTTTTCAAAGAACCATATCTTTAATTCATTGATTCTTTATATTGTTTTCTTAGTTTCAATTATATTAACTTTTGTTTTGGTCTTTATAATTTCCTCCCTCATATGGACCTTGGGCTTGACTTGTTCCTCTTTTTCTATAAGCTTCAAGTGTAACATTAGATTGTTCATTTGTGTTCATTCTGTTTTCCTGATATGGGAATTCACCACTATAAGTTTCCCTTTTAGGACTGCTTTCATTGCATCCCACAGATTTCTGTAAGTGGTATTTGCTTTTTGTTTGATCATAGATGTTTTTAATGTCTTTTTAAATTTCTTCTGTGACCTGTTGGTCATTCAGGAAGGTTTTATTTAATTTCCATGTGTTTATGAATTTCTTTGCAGTTTCTTTTGCTGTTAATTTTCAATTTTATTGCAGATAACATGCATGGGAAAATTTCAATTCCTTTGCACTTAAGCATGTTTTATGGACAAGTTTATGATCTATTTTAGAGAATGTCTCATGTGCAACTGAGAGGAATGTGTATTCTGATGTTGTTGGTTGGAACACTCTGAAAATGTCTACTGAATCTATTTATTCACGAGTTTGGTTCAGTTTAGTTACATCTTTCCTGACTTTTTGTTTTGTTGATCTGTCTCTTTGTGACCAACGGTATTGTTTCCTCTGCTACCACTGTGTTATTGTTCATGTGACTTTTCATGTTTGTTATGGTTTCAATTTGGATGTCCCCTCAAAGTCTCATGCAGACAAGGGGGAGCAAGCCATTTGAAGGTGGCTGAATCTAGCATTTGTGATTGGTTTATTGTCGACAGCTGAATTGGTGGTGTGAGCACTCCACCAATCCAGGGACAGGTAGGCAGCACGCAGTATAAGGGAAGAAAAGAGATGTGCTTTCCCCTTTCGCCCTTATCATTCTTGTCACTTGCAGCTGCTATGAAGAGCTGCCCTTAGCCACACTACCCTGCCTTGGAACCAGCTAGATACGGACTAAAACCTCCAAAAATGTAAGCTAAACAAACTTTTCCTTCCTTAATTTTGAATATTGAGTACTTTGTCTCAACAATGAAAGAAAAGTAACCAAACCAATGTCTATTAATATTTGGTTTGTTTAGTTGAGTGCTCTCGTATTGGTGCATATATATTTATGGTTGTTATCTCTTCCTCTTGAATTTTTTCCCCTAACAAGTATGGAGTTACCTTCTTTATCCTTTTTGATCATTCTTGGCTTGAAGTTCACATTGTCTGCAAATAGTATAACTACCCCTGGCTTTTTTCTGGGCTCCTGTTGCATAAAATATTTTCTATTCTTTGATTTTAGTTTATGAATTTCTTTTTGAGTTATATGCTTTTCTTTTATACAGAATATTGTTGAGTGCTGTTTCTTGCTCTATTGTACCAGACTATTTTTTATGATTGGTGAATTGAGACCATTTACATTGATGGTTTTAACAGATATGAATTGGCTTGTTTTTGATATGTGGTTTTCCTGCTATTGTTTCCTTACCTTTGTGCTCTGTTTAATTGCTTGCCCTGCTTCATGATTTCATTCTGTTGTTCTTTGAATTGTGGACATTTTTGTCTCTGTCTAGAATATCTTTCAGTACCTTTTATAGTGTTGGTTTGGTGGCCATGAGTTTCTCCAGTTATTCTTTGCTATGGAAGTTTCTTATTTCTTCATTAATTTTGAAAGTAGTTTGCAGATACATCAGTCTGGGTTGGAAGTTGTTTTCTTTCAGGGTTTGAAATACTTTACTGAAAACTCTTGCCGTAAAGGTTTGTGTTGAGAAGTCTGCCATGATTAGGTGATCTATTTTGTTTCCTTTATAGGTGATCTGTTTTGTTTCTATAACAGTTTTTAATGTTCTGTTCTTGCGCTGAATTTCTGGGATCTTGACTGTTATTTGTCTGAGTGGAGATTTATTTTGGTTATGGCTAACTGAGTTTCTATGTGCATCATTTTCCTGAATGTCAGATCTTTTCCCATGCTTTGGAAATTTTCTGCTAGTTCTTCTGCAAATAGTTGTTTATGTCATTTTTTTAGTCTTCTGCTTTTTCATTCACATCAATTGTTCTTATATTAGTTTTCTTTGCCTCAACTTATAGCTGTTGAATTGTTGTTTCCTAAGCTTTTTTTTATTTTCAAGAGATCTTCCCTGTCATAACCAGCCATGATTCTGTCTTCAGGTCTGAAAGTCTGTCTTCAAGTTCATTTGCCAGTTTTCAATGGAATTTTTTATTTCCTGGATATCTGTTTGAGTCCATCTCATGCATTCTGTTTCTTTCCTGTATTAATTATTCACCATTTCTATCCACTTCCTATCATCTTCTATTGTCTATCTTGGCTCTAGATTGCTGACCACTTCCTTTAAAATTGCTGACATTTCTTTTTTTTTCTGAGAGATTATTTCTGATCTGATTTCCTCTATAGCCTCATGCCTTTGTTTTACTTTAGTTGTTATCATTTCATAAATTTCACATGTGTGTGTTCCATTTTCTTCTATTTGTTGTCTCCTGGACTTGTTTCAGTGGCCTGGAGGTCTAAGATTACACTTGGTTTCTTTTTATTTTCATTTCAGATTTCAAAATAATTTTCTGTGATTTTCCTTGTGAATTTTTGTACTAGGTAACTATATCACTCACTAGGAAAAGTCTGGTCTTCAGGGATGTCTTCGGTGGAGTTCGAGATTTTTCCTGAGCTTACTTTCAGTCCTGGAAAGGCAGTCACCTGTTGGCTCATATTTTTGTTGTTGCTTCAGAGTTTTGACACCACTAGTCTCCTTTGTCCAGCCAGTGTGCCTCAGATGGGACCCTGTAGACTACTGTGTCACTGGCATTCCTTCTGGTCTCTGGGCCTTTCCAAGTAGTTCACCTCACTTTTTATAGTAGCAAAGGGAGAGGGCATCCTCCTCAGACACCATTCACCTGGGTTCCTGAGATAGCAGAGGGCTGATGGGAGTGCCTGCCCCTCTCATGCCCATCGCTCTGCCTTCTATGATCATTTTTTCTATTTATGTTAATAGCAGATATTCACAAATCAATGCTTTGCAACACCAGTTCTCAAATTAATCTTTAATAATAAGCATTTTAATTTTTTTTAAATTAAGATCACACTGGAAAAATCTTGCCTTCCAAATTTTTCTTTGTCACATACATCCCAGATTTTAATTTTGATTTCTCTACTCTTAAAATCTAGATAATAATCATTGAGATAATTACCTTTCATCATCTTATTGAGTATCTAATGCCCTTCCTATATTCTAGCTCAATAATAAGTATTTATACTTACTTCAAGTAAGTTATTTCATGATCACTAAATTTTAGGTGGTTGCTAATTGAAGCCACTGTCCAAAGTAAGTTGCTTTATTGTTAGCAATGTATCACAATCAGAAATAATGGTGTTTATTTGTTGATTTGGTTGATTTAGAATGTCAGCACCTTGAGAAGCAATAACAAAGGCTTATCTTATCTTCCATATTCCTCTAAGACGATATGTGGTAAAACTATCAAGTACCCACTTGATTCATTAAAAGAATGCCTGGCTCTCTTTTTACTATGATTTTTGAACATTTTTTATTTAATTTTATTCTTCTGTTATATAATTGACATGAATAAGGAACTGTATACACCCTTGCCCCATAATAATTAACAGAGATTCAACAATAAATAAATACCATTGCTGCACTCATGGCCTAGGTATAACAGTAAGAGTTTTACAAAAATTGAAATAGAATGAATTCATATGAAAAAGACACAAATTCATTAACACAGAAGATATGAAACAATAAGTCATTTATCATTCTAAAGTATTCCTTAATCTTCCTCACTCCTGTGTGTTTCTCTCCTTGCTCACCTTAAAAGAACAAAATGAGAGAATATTTTTAAGTCTATATATAACAACTCAGTTCCCTTCCCTCAAATGCAGTTCTTAGAACTCTCTGCAAAGCCAATGAGTCAGACAGATCCGTGAAATTACCTCATTTGGGGAATTGATGTCTCTAAAAATATTTTTAAACCACGGAATGATCTACAAGATTTAATAATTAGAAAAACTGCCTATCTAAACATCGCTCAGTTCATAACCCAACATATTAAAAATCAATCCCAATTAAATTGATTGTGACTGGGTGTGGTGGGTGTACTTCTGTTATCCCAGAACTCAGGGGGCTGAAGCAGGAGGACCTCTGAGAGTTGAAGGCCAGCCTGGGCTACAAAGTAAGTTCAAATCCAGACTGAACTGCATAGAGACAGTGTTTCCACTGTCTCAAAACAGACAAAAAAAGGTGTGACTTTATAGTCAGGAGACGGAAATTATCTTATAAATATTGGCATGGGAATCTTGTTTTCATGCTGTAATATCTAATATGTTGCTATTTAGACATGACATACATAATGATATTTACTTAATACATAAAACAAATGTTAAAACACTTCTGTAACTATCCATTACATGTAAATGTAAAAGTTATATTTAAGAACTCAGCAGAAATTTAATACTAATTCCCACAGAAATGAAAATGATCAATGCACTTATTTAAATGTGGCTAACTTCATTACTAAGTGTTACACATTTTAATTATAAAGTAGTAGAATCTCTCACAAAGCAACAGTTAGATTGATGAGGTAACACTCTGCATGGGAAATGTTGAAGATAACCCCCCTTGCACTTTGCTGACTGCTGTGTGAAACTAATCAGTGTGCACATTTTACTTCTTGCTCTGGTGTATAAACAATGGTGCCTATAGTATTAGTCATAAATGTCTCTTATAGAGATTCACCTTATAGAAATTAGGCAAATTTGTCAAGTTTTCTGTAGAATGATAATACTGGCTAACATTTTTTTAAAATAATAGAAATTTATCCACTTGTTCACTTTTGCAATAAGTGACAAGATAATGTCCCTTGAAATCAGGCTGTCTCCTGACCAAGCTTCACACTCAAGTAACTTTGGGGAATATATGGAATTGGCACCTAGCTTCCATTCCATACGTCTTGGAAAAGCTAAAAAAAAAAAAAAGATATGTATATCACAGATTATCTTGGATCGAGGATTCTTGATGTGACTTAGATTCACCTATGCAAGTGAATAAGTGAATTTCCATATCCTTTGGCAAAAAGACTTGACCTTGGGATCATTTAGTAGTTCTTTCCATGTTCTGTTACCAGGTACAGTATTGCCCATATTGGAGCGTTGTGGCCACATCTGATGTACCATTCATTTGTGGGGATACAGCCAAGTCCTATAACACCAACTTTATCAGAGCCAGTCTAAGCTGTGGCTGGGATTATGGTTCCTGTGCTGCACCTTTCTAAGATCTGCATTATAGCTTGGCAGTTTATTCATGGGATGAGCAGGTAAGGAAGCAGCAGTATCTTCATATTCCGGAAATGATAGCTAAAGGACCCAGTTCCTTGGGCCACAAGTTTCAGTGGTGGCTGCTCCCTGAATTATGGTTCACGTGTATGACACAGGTAATAGCCCTCTTGGCATAGTGCTTCAAAACTGTTTCCTGATAGCCACAACTTCAACATTGGGGTAAAATTAGGTTATTATCTTACTGGGGTTGTTCCATGGTATTATTCTGAAAATTATTTCTGCAGAGCAAAGTTTAAAACTCAGTCTTTCAGCCTTGCTAAAGATTTGGATAAAAATCTTTCTCTTTTCTGCCATTAATGATTAGCTGTATATCCATTCTATAACATACATTGCTTATTTATGATACTTAGTCATTAGAAACAATTTAAATACAGAAAACCAAGCACTGGTTTTATAGCTATAAGACATAATTGTACATTGGGATATAATTGAGTATCTAAAATGACATTTGCACGCATTTATAAGGATGAAAATACATTTTCAACATATTGTTGAGTAAAAATAAAGACTATTAAGTAGTTTGAGTTTGTATACATTTTTAAAAGTCTGGCATGTTATAAGTAGACAATAATCATCTTTCAGCATCTCTTTCAAATAGTTCACACTTCTTTGTAGAGCTTTTTATTGTGTGAACTTTTAATTTAAGGTGTGTGGTATAGCTCACTCTTACTATTCTTTGATTATCTCTGATCTTTTTAAAGTATAGTTTTATATTAGATTAATTTTATAAGCCACATTCAATTCTTTACAAAGAATATAAAGTTTAAAAGCTAAGATTAAAATGAATATTCATTATAAACTTATTTTATAAACTACTTAATATGTAGTTTCTACTTGTCTTAATACATTCACTACACATAGCAACCTTGCCAAAGCATTCCACGTACACTGAATGTAGAACGTCTTTTTATTTAATTGTGCAATTCTGTGCTTTTCATATCAGAGTCAGAAGTAGGAGAAGCTTATTAACCTCAAATACTCCTTTTAATTCTGCCTGATATAATGATTCTCTCTCTCTCTCTCTCTCTCTCTCTCTCTCTCCTGCTTTTTACCCATATGATAATGTATGACAAATAAATATTAAAATAAGGTCTACATTCTAAACAGAGGTAAGGAGAAAAAACTTTAAAAAGATGAGGATTGGTTGACATGGTTTACTGCACATCATCACAGCTTCGACTAGAGATGGAAGTTATTTGTAGATACAGCAGATGCTGATAGCGCAAGAAGGAATGATGTTCCTATTTTGCAAATATCCTTTTCTATATGGACCTCAAAGACTACAAACACTGGGGAGTTCTTGTGCGGACAAATCATAGGCATCAATTGAGAGCTACTTATCCTCAACTTTACCTCTCCCCTGTGTGCACTTTACACTCAGTCACATCTCATTATTCCTAAACTTGTGGTTTGGTCTAGTTCCTTGAGACTATTTATTAGTCTCAACTTCCCTCTTCTTTTTCACTATTGAAAAGTTCTGAATCAGTGTTTTCAGCTCAGCTGGCTAGGATTACAGAAATATTTGTTCCACTGTATTACTCTAGACAGTCTTCAATGCTAACCACTTAAGATATCACTTCCCTCTGGGAAAATTTTCTCAGGTTTTTGATCCTCAAACTATTTCAGACATTCCTTTTTTTTAATGCTGATGAAACTTTTGAAAGTAAAAGCCCTATGACCTTTTCCTTTATTTTTCTTGTTTTTATCTATCACTGATCAACATATTCTTTGTGTTCAAGAGATGCCTTTTATGCATCCTGATAATTTTCAGTTTTTAATTCAGTTTTTAGAAGTGTACACATGCTATGGTTTGCATATGATTTCAGTGTCTCCCAAGGGTTCAAATGATGCTATTTAATTCCCACTGTTAAGTATTAAGAGACTGAAAACTTATTTCAAATATAGCATATATAAGTATAGAGTTAGGGGGAGATTTGGATTAGATAATGTTACCAGAGTAGCGTCCCCATGAGTGAATTACTGGAAACTATACAAGACCAGTGAGTGAAACTCAACTCTCTCTCTCTCTCTCTCTCTCCCCATTTCTCTCCATG
>PVJX010032033.1:0-20691 GCA_004027295.1 Dolichotis patagonum | reverse complement strand
CTTTAACTCATAGTATTTTCTTTTTAAATCACTGCAGTATCACTAATGTAACTTGTGGAGAACAAAAAGCAGTTATAAGGTAAAAGCTAAAGGGAATCATTTCTCTTATTCTCAAGCTTCAAAATCTGTAACAATTGCTCATCCTCAAGGATTGGATCATCTAATATTTTTAGATTAAAGATTGCTCAGCTAGCTAGTTTTATATTTTGTTGCCTTTGCCAACTGAATCTTATATCTTTTTCTAGATTGACAGAAGCAAGAGAAATGCAGATTTTTAGCTTTTTTCAGAACATCTGATGTTCATCAGACTGTTTTGTTTTGTCTTGTGCCCTAGATTGGTTCCTACTTTGGCAGTGTTTTAACAACAATTGACATTGATAATGATTCTAACACTGACATCCTTCTCATCGGAGCTCCCATGTACATGGGAACAGAGAAAGAAGAACAAGGAAAAGTATATGTGTATACTCTGAATCAGGTAATGGGAGCTGAGTTTGGTAGAAATCCAGGGAAAGCTTTTCTGTGCATTCAATATTGAATAGTGCAGCTCTAATTTTCCCTTCACTACAGAAAAGACAGCAAAGTTTTCAAGGTCCATTCATGCCATCAAATCCTCAGTTTCAAAAGGAAAATTTAGAATTCTAATGTTCTAGCTCTTAGATATTTTCTACTTGGAAATGTAAAGCGTATTTTATACCAGAACAGATGTGATAAAGAAGATAGATCAGCTACTTCCCAGGAACTACTGTAGTCTCTGGAATACTTCACTGGACTAGAGTGAAATTCCATTCTTGATAATAGATATCATTTGTAGGTGAAATCTTGATTTTTTCATTGTGAAATTATGTTGCTTTTTATAGCACAGCCAGTGTTTATTTAGCTTTTTAAAACTCTTATATTTTCTCCTGTATTATTTTAAATAATAAATTGCATCTTTTTTTTTCTATTGTATTACTTTCTCCTACAAACCTTTTTGGGGGGAGTCTTATTCTGTTCTCTTTTTTCACATTTTCTAATACTTTTGTCCTTGCTGAATGGTTGTCTTCCTGTCCTCTACAGGGAACTGTAAAGAAAATTTGCCTTTTGAACCCAATAGGAGAGAATAAAAGGAGCCTTATCAAAGAAGTACTATGTTGGGTAGAGAAAGGAGCATGACATAAGTTGAGAATTTTGAAATTAACGTTCTTTAAGGTTAAAAAGGTGTTACTGATTAGATACTCAATAGTGCTAAAAAAAAAAAAAAACCTCTAAAAATCTCAGTATATCTTCTCCTGGTGCTTCTAAAATCGGTTCTTTGGTGTCCTAACTTTGCTGTCAGATAGGCTCAGTTTTAAAGAAATTTTACAAGTATTACCGTTGATGCACCGATATTTTTTAATAGCACTGATTTATCATGTACTTTAAAGATCAACTCTGGTCTTCATAGTGATAGAAGCCCATTAGTATCCTATTTATCTTCCTTCCAGACAAAGTTTGAATATCAAATGAGCCTGGAACCAATTAAGCAGACTTGCTGCTCATCTCTGAAGCACAATTCATGCACAAAAGAAAACAACAATGAGCCATGTGGGGCTCGTTTTGGAACAGCTATTGCTGCTGTGAAAGACCTCAATCTTGATGGACTTAATGACGTCGTAATAGGCGCTCCACTGGAAGATGATCACGCTGGAGCCGTATACATTTATCACGGAAGTGGTAAAACTATAAGGAAAGAGTATGCACAAGTAAGCAGTTAAACCGACAGATTCCTGCTCATCACTGCTAAGTGGATTTTATGCCAGGCATTACCTGTCTTGTTTCATGAGTTATTTAATTTCTGACTATTTGGAAACTAGAGTTAATCCTCTGAGTGTTCTTTGTAGAGGACTTACTTTATATTTTATACTTCCGGTTTTTTTTCTATGTAAGCTTAAATATTGCCTTGTTTCTTTTATATGAGAAACCCAAAACATAAATAAAAAGCAAAGTAAAAGATAGTTAACAGAAAATAGGAAGATAGATATTTTGCAAAAGGGAAAGGGACCCAGAGGTAGGGGAAGGAGGAGAAGGAATAAAAAAAGAATTAAGATGTATTACTATGGGCTGGGGATTTAGTTCAGTTGCGTAAGTGCCTGTCTGGCAAGCACAAGGTCATGAGTTCAATATTAGGTACCAAAGGAAAAAAGAGAGAGAGAGAGAGACAGAGAGAGAGAGAGAGAGATACAGTACTATAAACATGTACCAGCCCCCCCAGGAAGAATAATCATTATATACTGCAAACTCTTACTAACAAAAACTAAAAACTGTCTCCAGAGAGTTTAGAAAAACAAGAGAAAACAAACAGACAAAAACCACTTTGTAACAGTGCTACTCTACATCTGCAGTGTATTTCATCTCAAGTATACTCCTTTCTGAATAATAGAATAATTATATGAATTAGACAGTAAAAGAGATGAGAGCATTGCTTTTATACTTGATACTCAAGCTGTTATAATGAAATTGTATTAAATTTAAACTTATGATTTAAATTGGTATATTTTCATCAAGTGAATTTTTCTTATCAAAGTTTATAATTTTCTCACAAGTAACCTTCCTGGAAAAGTTTTGAAAAATTAAGTTTAACCTGCAGGGGGTTTCTGATGATCCTGTTTTAAATTTATTGTTAGTTAACGGCTCTCATCTATAAATTTAATTTCTTCAGATATGAGAAAACTATTAAAAAAATCTCTTAATGCAGTGTAAAAACATGATAGTTTAATAGAGGTCTAATGCAATCATCTGCTTTTTTGTAATCAAACCATAGTTAGCCATTGAACAACTGCTTATGAATAAACATAATTGAACACTTTCTAGTTTATGTACTATGAAAAGAAATTTAAACATTATTTCTTTTTATGTTTGAGTAGCGTCTGGTTCTGTAGTCAACAGAGTTTCCTATTAATCTATTACGAAGTTGTCTTTATCTTACATAGTCATAATAATAATAGTGAACAAAACAAAGGGCTCATTTCAGTAACAACACTTCTATGTATTTCGTAAATGATCAACTTCTATTAAAAATCTTCATGTGTCGGGTTCAGTGGTGCACACATCCACTTCCAACTACTCAGGAGGCCAAGAAAGAATCACAAGTTCAAAACCAGTCTGAACAGCTCATCAAGATTACAAATAAATAATTTGAAATAAAGTAAAATTTTAAAAAGGGTTTGGGATATAGCTCAGTGGCTGAGTGCTTGTCTAGTATACATGAGGTCCTGGGTTTATTATTTTATATTAAAAAATCTTTACTGCACTATATACTTAACTAAAATTGGGCAATATTAACCATTGGAGAGCATGAGATCAAGAAATGCAGGAAGAGGTTTCGTCTACTGGGTGTTAGCACTTTACCCCTTGAGTATTAATCCTGAAAATTTAATGGGAACCATTTGAAATAAAAAATAAACATTATAAATCATTTAATGGAATAGATTTTCATAAAAGGATGTATTTTGTAAAATAGTGGTAAATTTAGGTGCGTTTTGCAACAAACAGAACAGAACAGAACAGAACAGAACAGAACAGAACATTAGGTTTAGATACAGGCAAAATTCTTTCCCAAGGAATCAGTAAAGATCTGGCTCACTCATTTCTATGAAAACCAGAGATGCTGCTGATATGTAAAATGATCCAGAACCAACTTCTTCAGGATCCTGTGATTTGTTTTCTGAAAAAATATGGGACTACTTTCCAGTGAGACACACAAAATTAAGCATAGAAAGTTCCATTTGTCTTACCTTATTGAGTTTTTGTTTTACATTTTTTAAGTAGAAATCAAGAGGATGAGATGACCCTCAGTTTAGGGAGGGTCTTCCAGTCTTGTCATCAGATTCTATCCAAATATCATCACCTTTCAGTCATGCTAAATCAAGAAGTACAGCTAGCAAACATATCATACATGGTAATGTGCACAGATCAGTCTTAAAGAACTCCATATTCTCTATGCCTTCTGTACATTCTAGATCCACGTGAATACAATTTTTGATAGACAATAAAGAACATTGTATAATTGGAGTATGCATTTAATAGAATATATTATTTACAACCAGCAAAATTCAGTAAACCCCAATTTGACACCTAGAATAATCCACTCCTCTTCTTGCTTGTATGATGTTTTCAAAGTTTCTGGTGTCTTTAAATATCTCTGTGTAAGCACAATGAAAAGGAACTAGAAAGTAGAGCCAGTTGCTTATAATGTTTCTCTCTAGCATTAAACAAGACAACATTATATATTTTTTACTTTTTTCCTAATGTCACCAAAAATGGAACCCAGAACGGAGTTTGTCTGTACAATAAAAAGAATAATGTCCTTTGAAAACACCTAAGAATTTCTTCCTTTTTCCATATGAAGTATTTCTTAGTTCCCAAAAGAGCTTTTAACTTTTTGTTAACCAATCTAAATTCTCAATTTTATGTGAAACTGTTTTAAACAGTCTTCCAAAATGAAACTCTATGCTGAAATTTTCACAGCGTATTCCATCAGGTGGAGATGGCAAGACACTGAAATTTTTTGGCCAGTCTATCCACGGAGAAATGGATTTAAATGGTGATGGTTTGACTGATGTGACAATTGGGGGTCTTGGTGGTGCAGCCCTTTTCTGGTAAGTATTTTATAATTTGTTCCTGTTTCACAGATAATTCCAGATCTCAGCATATGACTGGAGCTCATGCCATACCAAATGTCTATTTCCTTTTCTACTGCATTAAATAGATCCAAGTTATTTACTTGAGAATGGGATAGGTAGGCTTAATTGTCAACTTTTTGGCTTGAAGCAGTGCGGGGGATTAGAAGAACACGCTTCTGGCTGTGTCTGTGTGAACCTGAGAGTCAGGATTTCGGAGTCTATATCTGGTCCCTTAATTTCTCCTCTTTCCTGCTATTCTGCTGGGTCTTGCTGCCATGAACTAAGTATCTTTACTGTGCCACACCTGGCCACCATGGTATTTCCTCCTGGGAGCCAGCAAATCATGATCTCAATCCTCTGAAACTGTAGACCAAATAAACCATTTCCTTCTTTAGGCTATGGCTTCTCAGTTTTTGTTCCTAGAAACAGGCAAGCTGACTAATACTGGGAAGGCATAGGGGAGGACAGACTTTTCTAGAAGAGATGTATAATCAAGAAATTATCCCTACTTTTGAATTCTGTATGAGCTTTTAGGGATAATTGACTCTTCTTTCATTTACATAATCCACAGAAACAGATACAGCTTCTGCCATAGCTCAGGCTCTGTTAACAGCAGAATGAAGCAAGCCAGAATAAAGTATTGCAATGCTAAAGCAGGTACTAACTGGATACAAATGAAAAGCAAAGTGCAGAGATGATCAAAGCTGTCTGGAAGCAGAAAACAAGAGCCTTGTCACCTGGACTAGACCAAACCATAGCCCATGTAGAGATGTAGAGATGGAACAGTCAGGGTGTGTGAGGTAGACAGTGGTCAAGGCAGCCTTATGTATGGAGAATCCATGTACTAAACAGGAAGTTAAGCATGTTCATTCATTTCTGATGACAGGGTAAACTGGCTAAAACTCAGAAAATATTTGTCAGTATATATTTCAAGGTCTTAAAATATTAATAATTAAAGAATTTACTTAAAATGATTTAAAGATATCTATAAATATGGTTAAAGAGGTATTTAGAGCAATCATACTACTGTATTAATAACTATTTTTTTAGAAAAAGAACACTAAATATCCAATGAAAGGAAAGTGAATACATAAATTATGATATACGCATATGCTGATGTAGTGGGATGGCATTAAAAATCACTCAGAAATATAAATATTGGAAAGCTATTCAGTATAAATAAGCTCAAAAATATGCATTTATACATATATGTGTGTGTATATATAACAGTGTATATTATATGTATACAGATGTTGCTATCTTTCTGCAAAGACAAAACACTTAGGGTACTAAATGTTGCTGATGATTATTTCTGATTGGTAGACTTATAAATTACTGTGTTTTCTTTATGCACTTCCAGGTTTTGTCATGCTTTATATGATTGAATTGTTCTACAAGAAAAAAGTACCATTTTCAAATGCAAAAGCATAACCAGAGACATTAGTATTCAGAACATACCTAGTTACAAAGAATTGGTTCTGCTTCCAAAGCAGAAACCAAGTAAAGATGCCCAGCAGCATTCTGACTTCATTCAAAGGCAGTGACCTCAAGTTCCACATATTCTTTCTACCTAAAATTTCACTCTGCCACCATTTTTGGAACAGTGCAAATTCCTGGGCTTTCGAGTGAAAAGGACTAAGATTAAATCCAGCCTTTTCCTTCTTAACAGCTTTTGATCTTGGGTAAAAGTTCAAAGTCTCGGTTACTTTAGTTACCTCACATACAAAATAAAGATAATGAAACCATCCCTTATTTATGGAGGTGCTTTACAAGACCCCCAGTGAATACCTGCAACCTCAGATAGTAACAGACTTTAAGTGTGATGGTGCACAGTCAACCTAAAAACTGAGGTGACCACTAAGTAAGGAGTTGGTAGAATATAGAGTGTGGATGCACTGGACAAAAGGATGCTTCATACCCCAGGTAGGACAGACCAGGAAGGTACAAGATCATGTTACTCAGAGCACACAGTTTACAATGCATGAATTATATCTTTCTGAAATTTTCCATTTAATTTTTTTTTATCACACTTGACCACATATAACTGAAACGGTGGGAAGCAAAACTGGATAAGAGGAAGGTTAGTGTGTTTCTTATTATTAAAGCTAATTTAAGAACTAAATGAAATAACATACATACCTAACTTAGTGCTTCTACTTACTGTTTATAGAAACGGACAGGGCTGAATCCACAGTAATAGACAAGTATTACAGCCCATGTGAAGGTTAGCAGGAACATTCCAAGGTTTCTAGGGGTCTCCGGACTAAGTTGGAAATTTAGAAATATCCCAAACACAATTTTGTTTCTTAGCTTGCACTTGGACACTTGTTTGCATCTCTTTTCCATTACAAGCGAAACCAGATCTTTGGCCTTTGAACCAAATGCCCTTAATAGTCTAAAGCAATCTGAGTCTTCTCAGAAAATAGCACATAATCTCCTCTGCACTAAAGATTGGATTCCTGAGGGCCCATATGGTATACAAAGGACAATCTTCCCTGATGCAGAAAACACTGCACTCTCAAGTGGATGACATTTATTAAATGTAAAATGTGCAAGTAATCCCTATTGCTTATGTGTTTCTAGGTCCCGGGACGTGGCTGTAGTTGAAGTCTCCATGAATTTTGAACCCAATAAAGTGAATATTCAAAAGAAAAACTGCCATGTAGAGGGGAAAGAAACAGTGTGCATAAATGCTACAATGTGTTTTGATGTGAAATTGAGGTCTAAAGAAGACTCCATTTATGAAGCTGGTAAGCATAATCATTATAGCTAGTTCTTTCGGGCAGAGGACGATGTATTTGCTCCAGCATGAGATCCAGTAGGATACTGTAGTTGCCTCTGCCATGGTGAATTCCCCATTACACTTGTACCATAGCTATTGAAAACAGTTCTGCTGTACAAATTACAGATTTCAGAACCCAGGTAACTCCATAAAAAAAAGTACATGCTGTGTGAACCGACCTCAACATTATAGTGTCCTCTGGCTCTTATTTACTATGAACAATCAATATACAGAGAGGCAGCATTTAGAAATACTTAAATTAGCCGTCCTTTGGATTTCCAAGAAGCATTCTCTCCCTTTTTCTGCCCCCTGCTGGGAAAGACTGGTATTACAGAGGACCTGCATACTTGGCTGCCCAGAATTCCTTTACATTGAGAAGGTGCTGCTGGTTTTTTAGAGTGAGACTCGTTCTGTGTGGGGTGCTCTCGGTTCATCCTGTCAGCCTGTGTATCCCTCATTGCTACACACTGTGCTTTCTAAACGGTTTTTAAATGATGTTTAAATACGTTGACATCAAATCTATAAAGGTCATTGCCTGCAAAAGAGTGATACGCTTTGCAAACAGCGTAAGTACAAAGGGAAAATAGAATAATCCTTAAATCCAGTTTTTCTCCTCATGAGTATATATGCTCTAAATAGTACCCTGACTAGAAGGTAAATGAAATATAGGAATGTAAAGTAATAATTTAAGTTGCAATATACATTATTTCAGTCTTATTTAATTTTTGTTAACTAGATAATTAAACGGAGAGTATAGCCCTCATACAAAGTATCATTTCACTTTTTCCCTCATTTTGATATGCTTATTTTAGTGAACGAATAGTGCGTTGAACATAATCTAAGATGAATTTGTTATTTAAAAAAAGATAAAATATCATTAATACCTGTTTTGTCTCTATCAAAATATAACATAGTCAATATTCCAGGCAGTGTTCCAGTAATCCTAAACTAAAACAAATATTTTAAGGGAAAATCTAGTGAACACACACATACTCAGTAAATTAGATATGTGCATATGCATGTGTCAGCTTTTATGGGTGAATGCATTAAAAGAAGTATTATTTAAACATTAGGAACATAGTGAAAATAAAACAGTTCTGTATCTGTGCCTCAGGGTTATCTTTGTGACAGCTGAGGGTACTGTATTAATGTAGATATGGTGACTAAGAGGACCGTTTCACTGATTGATTACTCAAGAGATTTTTCTACATTGCTAGTTTAGTGAGTTGAATCATATGAACGTCACCTTCAAATAAACATGTACATCAATTTTTCTTTCGCTTTTACAGATATGCAGTACCGTGTGACCTTAGATTCCCTACGACAGATATCACGAAGCTTTTTCTCTGGAACTCAGGAAAGAAAGATTCAAGGAAACATCACAGTTCGAGAATCCAAATGCATTAAGCATTCCTTCTACATGTTGGCAAGTAAATCATATATTACAGCTGCCTTATTCCAAATTAAGAATATAGTATAGCTGTCTTGTTTTAAGTCAGTCAAGTTCTTACTGTTCTATTTCAAAATGTACAATATTAATTTCATATTGTTTGTTCATTCTTATCAGAAAAATCACAGGCCTCATTTTATTATTTCCAAATATATTTTATAAAACTACCATTGGTCTTCCTCATGTGTATCAGACATTCATGTAATAACTGACAAGAAACCTTTTTCATTTATTCTTTTTTCATTCATTCATTCATTCATTCATTTATTCAGTTTGAAAGTGTTATTTAATTTATGTGAGCCTCATCTGTGAAATGTGTATGATAAGTGATAAACTAATTATCCTGAGAGAAAATTAATGAGGAATATGCGCCAATGAAATATGTATCTTGTGCTTCGACTTGAAAGGAACAAAATTCTGGTATTTTCTGGTGTCTCAGGCTTTGTGCTACTTTAGCTTTTTTCTATTTCAGTGAATCAGAGAGGCTTGAAAAATAAATTATTAATCCCTAGAGATTGTGGGTAAACCAATTTGAATCATTTTAGATGCATTTTATTGGGATATTATGTATGTGGAAAGTTTTATCAGTTGAGATCAGGAATTCCGTAAACATTTTCTTAAAGTATATGTGATTGTATTTTGTAAAAAAGCAGAATGGAGGTATGAAGAAACATTGATTTTAGTACACAAAATTAAGATGTAAAAGACTTGAGCATGACCTTAGAATCTTAAAGAATAAAGGGTGATTTTCCTACCTCTGACTTTTTTCCATGTATTTAATGTACTTGTATTTTACATTTGTAAATTTTAAGCCAGAAAAATTACATAAACTGTGCATCCTGGTATATGTATTTATTCTTCCTCATTGATTTTCATGTCAATATTCCCCAAGAATATATATATATATATATATATATATATATATATATATATATAGTTTCTTAACACTAAGATCTAGCTATGATCTGAGAAAATAAAACGGGAATTATTCCTCCTATTTAATTATTCAAAAGTGAACATTTAGGAGTTCTAACATGTATAAAATTTTATGTACTGTCTGTAATCTACTGAAAGTGATTGCAGTCTGTATTCACAAGTTCAATGTCCATGCTGTGTTTAAAGGAATGGACTAATTTCAAAAGTTCCAAAATTCTTTTGAATTTTAATGAACATTATAACATTTATTCTGTAGTCAGCTTTCCCACATTCTGAGTGGCTGTGGTAAGATCATGAGGTCATTTAGTCTTAAAGGGTCAATTTATCATTTGCAAAATAAGAACCCTAATAGTTATTCACTTTTGAGTAATATTGACATAATTCACAATAGTACATATGCAACTCATAATTGTGGACACTGTGGATGAAGATTATTGATGATAGCATTAATAATATTAGTCATATTCATATTATTTCCATATCAATTTACATTATAAAATTCTCATAGAACTATGTATATATTATATTTTATATATATATAATATATTTGTGAATATACCACATTTTGTTAAATGTGGTGCTGAGGATTGAACCCAGAACCTTATGCATGCGAGCAAAGGCTCTACCACTGATCCACATCCCCAGCCCCTATCTACATAACATTATATGTAGATATGTGACTCAGTTTAAAGAAGGTTTGGAAGATTTTCCTGTAAGTACTGTATTACACACTGATTTTTGGCTGAGGTCTCAAGAGAAGTGATATTAAACAATTACCATGTATCCCATCCCACCAGCAGACCCTTCTGATTAGCTGCAGTGAACCAACTGGTCGCAGATTGAGATCTCCACTTTGCAGCTATGTCTCTTGTCAAAGCAGAAAAGCTGTCCCTTTCCAAGGAAGCAAAAGCCTTATGAGGTCATAGGCTCAGTTAGTTGCACAAGAAGGTTGTAATAAACGTGAGGGCCAAAAAAAGCCAGATCAGAACATCAAACAAATGTGATACTAATGACATATTGTTATGTTTCAACGTCTAGGACAAGCATGACTTTCAGGACTCCGTTAGAGTAACTTTGGATTTTAACCTTACTGATCCAGAAAATGGGCCTGTTCTTGATGATTCTTTACCAAACTCGGTACATGAATATGTAAGTCAGAATAACAATTTGTGAATGTAATAGGGAAAAGGTTGAAATACAGAAACACATAACCCTAAATCAATAATGTCTATACATGCATGTAAAAATTAGCCATTTTCAGTCATTTCCCAGTTCTTACTTCCTGTTGTGGGAGTTTAGGGAACTAATAAATAATGCCATTTTTTGCCTTTTAACCTCATCTGAATTGAGGCCCAATTGAAAGAAACTTCTTTAATACATACTGGGTTGCAGGTCACAGTTTAAGCATCCTTGGTGTCCTTGTGCTGAACCTTGTACTTAGACCACAAACTGCAAGTCATTAACAGTGCTGATCAATATCGGCCTTCTTGATTGTGAGCCACCTATAATACACAAAAAGTAGAGGTACTGGACAGAATATGTTTTCTTGGCTACACTGCTACCATAGGAACAAAATATTGCGAAGAGACTGAGCGGTATTCTCCCAATCATGTTTCTGATTTCAGAGTCCGCTGTTGTACACCAGTAAGTGAGTGAGGAGTCAGAGAAGGAGCAGTATGTTAAGAGCATAGCACCAATGGAGGAACTAGCTTTCCCCATAGAACTATTTTCCACTCCCCCTTCCCAGCTTCCAAATATATTTATTGTCTCACATGTACCAGACACAGAGCTGACAGTCTAACCCAGAGATCAGGTGTAATGGAGTAGGTGCTGTGAGGAGAGTGTTAGGGCTCCTCGGGAACTTACGTGTCAGCGGAGGATTCTGGGAAAACACCCTGTGGTTGTGAGCTGAAGGACAGGGTGATTTTCCATGTTATTTAGAGGAGATGGGGGAGCAACGGGGAAACATAAAGGTCCTGAGGTATCCAGAAGCCTAATATGTCTGAAACTAATGCACAAGAGTGATGTGAGAGGGGGACAGAGGCAAAGGCAGGGGCCAGATCCTTCAGTACTTGGTGCTGCTGGGCTAATTTTAAACTTTTTTTAAAAGACAGTGCAATAGTATTGCACGTTTAAATTTGATTTAATAGTGGAACTGCATGTGTATTTTTAGGAATAATTCAAACACAATATGAGGAATCATTGGAAGGAAATAAGAATGGGTGGAGACCAACAAGGAGGCTGTTACTTCTTACCTTGACACTGTGTCATTTCTGTTACACAAGCTAATAGATAATTTTCAGTAATGCTTAAATACAATTTGAAAACTGTTTCTTGTGACTGTTTTAGATTCCCTTTGCCAAAGACTGTGGAAACAAGGAAAAGTGTATTTCAGACCTTACCCTGGATGTATCCACCACAGAAAAGGGCCTGTTGATTGTCAAGTCCCAGAATGACAAGTTCAACATTAGCATCACAGTCAAAAATAAAGGTGACAGTGCTTATAACACCAGAACAATAGCACAGTATTCTCCAAATCTAATTTTTTCAGGAATTGAGGTAAAAAAATAAACTTTTACTTATTCATTGTTATAACCACCATTTGTTAAACATACTTTTCGTATTACTGAGATAATATTTTCATTATATTACTTCTATAAGAATAGAATTTTGTAAAATTCAAATCAATATACATTAATACAGAAAACCAGTATACACTAATTCCAAAAGTACCATGCTGTTTAAATTTTTTTTTGCTTTATTTTATTACTTTGAAGATGTCTCATCTTCAGATAAGACAGCTGATATATCAAAACTGTATGTTGACAGACACCTAAAACCAATGAAATTGAGACTGAGTCAAGAAAAAAACTAATTATAACAAATATAACAAATTTTAACAGAGGTGCAGAAAAAGATCTCTGTGCTGAAAAAAAATCCTAAAATATATAGAAGTCACATACTATTTCTCCCTTTCCAGACAAAATTCTTGCTTTAATTCTGTTTACTTTCTTCTCCTAGGGGATCCAAAAAGATAGCTGTGAATCAAATCATAACATCACATGTAAGGTTGGATATCCCTTCCTGAGAAGAGGAGAAATGGTAAGCAGAATATACACAATACATGTAGCAGCTGGGTAGGAAAACTACTGTGCTTAACATATCCACAACAGGGCTGTGATTCGTACGTCTCACTGCCAGGCGGCTTGCACCAATGGTGGTAAACGCATGGCTGTACATCTGAGCAACTTTTTATTAATTTTATTAATAATTAAAATGGCTAGATCTCTTTATACCATCAGTGGTACAAGCCACCTGATACAACACTCATGCATGTGCTGCCAGTGGTTTGAGCTGGCAGGAACATTTTAAAAATCAAATACATAAACACTTTTAATGTAGGTTAGCATGATATCAAGAAAAAGATTGAGTTTAAAATTTTTACAGGTTAAAATTTGGATGTAATTCAAAATGCTGTGTCTCCCTAAAATTCTTACATTGAAACTTAACTCCTGAGGTGACAGTATTAAGAAGTGGAGACCTTGATATGAGTGGCTTTATAAAAGTGGTTCACAAGGAGCTTGTGGTTTCTTTTGTTTTTTTTTTTCATCTTCTGAGGTCATATATCAGTCACAGTCTGCAGAGAGCAGGCCTTCACTAGATGCTGAGCTAGCTGGTGCTTTGATCTCAAAACTCCCAGCTTCCAGAACTACAAGCAATAAGTTTCAGTTGTTTATAAATTATTCAATCTACTGTACTTCGTTATAACAGTCCAAACGAACTAAGACAAAATCAAAATCAAAGTCAAAAGTGTTACATGGCAAATTCAAATACAAAGACAAAAGCATGGCAGATAAATGGACCTACTGTGTTACATTCCTACCAGAAATGAATGAGGGCTCCATTTTCTCCACACTATGAATATCCTTTTCATTATAATTACTCTGGTGAGTGTGAAGTGATCTCATAGTGATTTTGACTCGCATTTACCATAATGGCCAATGATATTTTGTGCATCTTTTTATATGCATATGGGCCATATGTATTTGTGCTTTGGAGAAATGTCTATTACTAAATTATAAGTTCTTCCTCCATTCTACATTTAAGTCCCTAATCACCTATATGATTTTTTTTTTTTTGGTACCAGGGATCAAACTCATGACCTCGCACTTGTCAGGCAGTTGCTTATGCCGCTGAGCTAAATCCCTGACCCTCAGATATATGATTTGCAAGTATTTTCTCCCATTCTCACAATTGTATTTTCACTTTCTCTAAAGGACAAAATTTTTTAATTTTGATGCAGTCTAATTTATTTATTTATTTAATCTTCTATGCTTTATGTTCTTGTTGTCATAGCTAAGGAAGTTTTCCCTGATTCAAGATCAATAGTATTTTTCTATGTTTTCTTTCAAAAGTTGTCATTTTAGCCCTTTGACTTAGGTCGGTGACCCATTTTGAATAACTTTTTTGGGGGGGATGTAAGGACAAAATCATTTAATTTTTTTGTTCTTTGTACATAGATATCCACTTGTTCCACATCATTCCAGAAAAAAAAATAATAATTCCACCCACTTAACTATTCTCAACTATTTCTTCTTTTATTTAGAAATCCCTTTCTGCTCAGGATAAAAGTTTAAATCAATATATCTCATTTTTAGACACTTAGGAAGACAATTTGCAAATAATTTCAACACAGGCTTTATACTTAGAATTTTTTTTATTTCAAAGATCTTGTAGATGCTTATTTTAAGCTTTTCAGGGTAAGGTGGATATATGATAAATATCTTTTTCCAGCTCTACTTCTCTTCTAGTATCTTGCCCTGGTTATAAAAGCTCATCAAGAAAGCAGAGATTTTCATGGCCAAACTAGTCATTCCGGTTAAAGAAAGACCGGAAAGAGGCCACTCACTGAGCCACTCAAACAGTTTAACCTTTGTCTGTGGTATCTCAAGCTCATCTAGGAACATAAAATGTTTACTGGAATTTTATTATTTCAAAGCAGTAAGAAAATTGCTGTGATTGAAGATTGTTAAACGGTCTCTTCCATTTCTTTTTTATTTTAAAACTTTTTCTCTATATATATTACATATATATTTGTAATATATGTATATTATATCTATATAATTTGTAATATATATATTACAAAAGAGAGGTCTATGGTACAATAAAGTTTTATGGTAAAACCAATGACCATTGAGGTTCTGCTAATCTCTTATATGCAGAGATCCTAAATAGATTAAAGAGTTTTAAAAATTAAAACTCATGTCTAGCACATAAATGCAAAGATAAAATTTTAGAGTTTTCTTTTGCATTTTGGGCTGTTTTACTGACTCTAATTTCAAAATACTTCAGCATAAACAAGATTAATTCTGGCAACCAAAAATATAATTTCATAAGTGTTATTGTAAGACTTCTTGGATTAGAACAAATAATTTTTTAGTATGGCTGCTGGTGTTCACAAAGTCATAGATAATATAGTCTGTGTGTGTTTAGGCATAGTTTCTCAAAAATCAGTTATTTATATCAAAGTGTTCATATAATAAATATTTTCAAATTTTATTAAATATGGTAACTATACAAACTCTTATAAGCAAATCTCTCCATTTTCTCATTATAATTGACTTTAGTTTAAGAAACCAAGTTTTTGCTTTATTTTTTATCATTCCTTAAGGTTTCAGAAAAATTCTTATAGGAACAAATCAGTAGATCCAAGTGTGTTTTCCTGTGTTTTATAATGAGTATGTATGTGTATGGACTGTTTAGTAAAGAGTTGTATTGTTATTTCATAGGTAACTTTCAAGATATTATTTCAATTTAATACATCTTATCTCATGGAAAACATGATCATCTATTTAAGTACAACAAGGTCAGTTTGTACGTGTATGAATATGTGTATATATATATGTTTATATAATTACTTTCACATAATTACAATTTTTTTATAATTGCTGGTTAGTTCTTAATACTTGTGAGACTTTAGCAGAAGTAAAAACCCATGAACTTCACTGCTTCACAAAAAATTCTTTTCGTAATTACCAAAATAAAGACATTTTTATTGAAGGGTAATAATTTAACCAACTGGATTAAACCATTGTTACATGAGCTGTGGAATATATTACAATGACATGTCACTTATATCTGCCAAATTTCATTAATTTAAAATTTTATAAAATTACTAATTTAAAACTTTCCATTAAAGTCAACTAATCACTACATGGACTTAAAATGTTTTATAACATCCTTTTTAATTTGAGAAATTTTATCCAAATTACTCAAAGCTTCTGAAAGTTATCATAAAATCACAGACTAAAAACAGCAAAAAATAATACATTGAAATGACAGTTTAACTCTCTTCTTAGTGTAATTATTCACTCTGCTATTTCCAGTGAGACCAAGCACTATTGATGGTGCTTTTTCTCAGTAACTAACATGGTGCTTCTATATAATAATCATTAAACAGATGAGTAAATAAATGCAAAAAATGAATTATTGGGTGAACTAATTCAGTATGTTCAGTTCCATTCAACTCAATACGTACCTAAATGATTTCAACTATGAAGGATATTGAATTAATCACTGTAAGGAATATAAAATTACTAACATGAATATATAAGTTGCTAACCTCCTCATGGGTGACTACTACTGTATGACCTTGAGACTAGCATAACATTATTGTAACACAGGGTAGAGTAAGGGAAATTCATTATAGAAATACAAACAGTATGTCAGAGGCTTAAAGGAAGGTAAAAGTATATCTACTTGACAGTGAGAACCTAAGAAAGCTTTATCAAGAAAATTTTAATTGAGAAACATTAAAAGTTAGATAATATTTTATAATAAGGTAAGTGAATAGGATTAGGTAGATTATTTTTAAGGAAAATATACAGCTTGAGCAAAAACTAAAGGTAGATTAGTTGATCTACTTGAAGAATACTTGTTAATCAATTATATCTGAAACATAAAAAGTATATAAAGTATTAATGTGAAGTAAACACACTAAAATAAACACCTGAAGTATGCACCCTTCTATATTATGATATATCCTGAATGTTAGTCATATACATGTTTTTCTTAACTAGATAGGGGTTGAGGAACCAGGTTTTTAAGGAGTGAAGTCATATGTATAGTATTGCTTGAAAAGATTTATTTAGATGCACTGTGGAATACATGAGAGAGAAGGGGACCATTTATCCTAGGAGTTCAGACATATGAATACCTAGAACCCAAGGACACACTGATTTTGCTGCTCTGTTTCCTATACCAAGTCACTGTATACCAAGTCACTTGGTAACAAGCAGAGCTTTTCAAAAGTACTCCTTGCACATTCTGTGAGATGATATGCTAGGGGCTTGGTCAGTCTATAGAAGGGTGTGTGTGATCATAATAATGAAAGCCAATACTTTTTGGATATTTCCTAGTCATAATCCTAAGCATTTTACACTTATTATTCATTTACTCATCATTTATTTATCATATAATGATTAAATCTCTATTTTATGAATGAAGAAATTAAGGCACAAAGTGATTAAATAACTTTCTCAAAGTGTACTATGTCCAGAAACAATCCCATTCAGTAACTCTTGTCATTTGCACACGCTTTTTTAATGAGTATTAGAATATGAGATATGTGTGTATATGTATACATTATAGTAAAATTATGCATAATTTATTGCATATATTGTATGTAATTAGTATAACCAAAATCAAGGGAATAAGTAAATAGTTTACAAATAGTGAATTCAAGTAGTGCACCTGAAAACACTATCAAAATGAGAAAACAGAAAACTTTAGATTTATTCTCATCTGTATGATTGTAGTTTTGTCTGTTTCAAGGCCTTCATCTGTGATAAATATTATCTGAAATCAGTTTTGTTAAAAACAAACATTTGTCCAAATTATATCCATTAAATAAACATTTCTAAATGAGAAGCCCAGCAATCTGTGTACTTTAATAGAGAAAATTGGCATTTCTTAAAATTATTGTCACAGAATTTTGAGAAATATGAAGCTAAATCATTGTGGTTTTCAATTGTAATCACACATCAGAATCCACTTGGGAAATTTTAACCATACCCACCTCTGATCTTCCTTACTCCTATTAAAAGATAACCAAGAATTCTACTCCTTTGTGTTCTTCCTTATTTGCCAATATAAGCACCTCTGCAAATGCTTAGAAATGTCTCTAAATATTCAATAGTATAATGACTGGTGTAAATATGATATATATTTTCTAGTGACAGCGAAGAACCTCCTGAAACACTTTTTGATAATGCAGTAAATATTTCTATCCCAGTAAAATATGAAGTTGGACTGCAGTTTTACAGGTAGGAGGGCACCATACTTGTATGTTTTGGAATAAAATGACTTCCCTAAAATTTGAACTCTCTATGAGTATCTCTATGGAATTACATGGTGGAAAAATTTTTTAAAAAGGCCAAATTAAAGTTAAAATTTATTGTGTTTAATTTTTTAAAAATTTATTCTTTTTAGCTATGCAAGTGTGTACCATATTTCAGTTGCAAGCAATGAAACTGTCCCTGAAGCAATTAATTCTACTGAGGACATTGGAAATGAAATTAATATCTTCTACTTGGTAAGAATTGATCTCTAAGCTAATTCTAAAGGGTTATTTATTCATTTATAAACTGAGGTATTAAACATAAACACACTGTTTTAACATTTAATTTCTATATCCTAGCATACTTTTCTTTATAATTTTACTAGTTTAAAATACTTTATTTAAGTTGATAAAAACTAAAAAACCTATGTATCTAGTATCCTCCTAAGATACAATAATTTAGAATGACTGACCAGAAAAAAATAAATCATGAAACCCAATTGATGTTACCTATTAGCAGTCCAGTCTTAACTCCTTAAATCATTTACATTATTTTTTTTACATTATTTTTACTCAAGGGGGAAACGGTACTCAGTGTAAATGATAAATATAAATGATCATTCAAAAGTATGAAATAATCCAACACAGTTATAAATTAAGATAGTTTCAATGTTTGGGCAGTTGTCAATATGGAAAAATTTCTCGTACAAAGTGGAAATAAATGTATCCTCATGAATTTTGCTGTTTTTATTTGTGCTCTTTGCTATACTTTGAAAATTGAAAAGAAGGTCAATTCCTCTACTTAGTTTTGGGATACATCTTTATAATTTAAACTGTAGGTTTTTGTAGCCTGATTTACTTTTCTGGGATAACAGAATTAGCAAATGGAGAGAGACAGAGAGACAGACAGAGACAGAGATAAGGAGAGAAAGACAAAGAGAGACAGAGACAGAGACAAGAAGACAGGAGAGAGACAGGAATAAAGAAAGAAAAGAAGGAAAAGGAGGGAGGAAGTAGGATGGAGGAAATGAAAAAGTTATCTAGTGTTAATCTTCATTTATTGTAACTTATCAGAGTCAAATTTGAAACATATACTCTATTATGAATAATATTGATATAAGTAACATTGTTCAGTAGAGTAATAGTAATAAAAAATATAAGTGCTAATAACAGAACGTATGATTTCTGACTGTACACCAGGGAACAAATGAATTTCAAATGGGAGGCCATACCAAGCAAGCCTAGGCTATATCACCAACAGGAAGACAGAGTTAAGGAACATATTCATGTTGCAAAGGCCAAGGCACAGCTAGTCAAGAATCTCCAGAATTCCAGGGTTAAGGGATATGTTTAATCTTCAACAACCATCAGAGCAACTGTCAGTCTACAGGTCTTAAGTCTGATGGGTGGTGGATTTTTTTTTTTTTTTTTTTTTTTTTTTTTGTACTGGGGATCGAACTCACGACTGCGTGCTTGCAAGCAGGTGCTTATGCTGCTGAGCTAAATCCCCAGCCCAGGGTGGTGGATCTTATGGTATCTGTAAAGTTCAAGTATCTGTAAAATATCCTACTGGGATATAGATACTGCCCAAAGAGAAGGGTTAAGACCCAGAGATCATACGTGTTATGGTAGGAAGGAGGTCTACTGCACCTGATGGCCCCAATTCAAGTTCACCTGCTAAGAAGGCAAGGACTTCTGGAAAGTGAGTTCACTTTCTTGCTAGATTTTATCCTGTCTATCCTTCCCTGTACACTACATTCAACATTGGTGGCACAGTGTGATAGTGAAAATCCAGGTTTAGTGGATAACGCGTAGAGATGGAGATGAAAGTCAATCTTACTCTTACCAGACTGTGTTATCAAAACTCAGTGGCACAGCTGGAGGTAGAATTGTGAAGGGAAGCAAATGGGAGTATGGTTTGCTTGCATGGTGCTGACAGATCCTACCCAGCTAGAATTGATATGATTTATGGCTTTTGGGAATTGTGAACTGAGTTAAAGTAACCATAAATATGCTAAATTATTCCATGTGGATCAGGGAGGTGGTTTTCTTCTTTTCTGGCTCCAAAACCCTGTGTTCTTAGAAGGGAACATGATAACTGATTCTGATTTTCTATTAATCCCAGAGTTATTTTAAGAGTAAAGGATGAAGAAACAATATGATTGTAACTGATATGATAAAAACATACTTCCTTGCTGGCTTAATTAAGAGAATTCCTGTACAGTGCAAAACCCATATTTATTTGGGAGTCAAATTTTTTGCAACTTAATTTATCATTTAAGAATTTAGGCCCTACATAAGATGAAAAGGGTATTGTTAAAAGAGGAAGAAATTGCATCTCTGATTTTTTTCTTATAGATTAAAAAAAGAGGACATTTTCCAATGCCAGAGCTTAAACTCTCAATTTCATTCCCCAATTTGACATCAGATGATTTTCCTGTTCTGTACCCAAATGGATGGTCATCTTCTGATGTAAGTCATGTGTGCCTTAGAATTATATCTTTAGTATTACCTCTGCACTTTGCCTTTGAGCTTTTTCCTC
>PVJX010032032.1:0-20751 GCA_004027295.1 Dolichotis patagonum | reverse complement strand
TGGCCAACCTTATTAAAAAAAAGAAAGAAAAAACTCAAATTCATGCAATAAGAAATGAAAAAAATGAAATTACTACAGACTCAGTGGAAATACAGAAGATCATCAACACCTACTTTGAAAACCTCTACTCTCATAGGTTCAATAACACTGAAGAAATAGACAAATTCCTAGATACATATGAACTACCAAAGCTGGATCATGAAGATGTAAAACTGCGGAATAACCCAATTTCTATTACTGAAATTGAAAATGTAATTAAGTCCTTGCCTACAAAGAAGAGTCCAGGCCCAGATGGATTGACTGCAGAATTCTACAAGAAACACAAAGAAGACTTAACTCCAACACTTCTGAAACACTTCAATGAAATTGAAAGGGAAGCAATCCTTCCTAAATCATTCCTGGAAGCAAATATCACTCTAGTACCAAAAGCAGAGAAACACTCAACTAAAAAAGAGAACTATAGGCCAATCTCCCTGATGAACATAGATGCAAAAATTCTCAATAAAATGTTGGCAAACAGGATGCAGCAAATCATCAAGAAGATTATACACCATGACCAAGTAGGATTCATCCAAGGAATGCAGGGATGGTTCAACATATGCAAAACAATAAATGTAACCCACCATATCAATAAAGCCAAAAGGATGAACCACATGATCATCTCTATAGATGCAGAAAAACCTTTTGATACAGTCCAACACTCATTCATGATAAGAATGTTACAGAGAATTGGAATAGAGGGTCTTTATCTCAATATAGGCCATCTATGACAAACCAACAGCCAGCATCATATTGAATGGTCAAAAACTGAAAGCCTTTACCTTAAAATCAGGCACAGCACAAGGATGTCCATTATCACCACTGCTATTCAACATAGTACTGGAAATACTAGCCAGAGCAATAAGACAGGACAGAGAAATAAAAGGAGCAAAGATAGAAAAGAGGAAGTTAAATTATCATTATTTGCAGATGACATGATACTTTACATAGAAGACCCCCAAAACTCTATTGAAAGACTCCTACATATAATTAACAAATTCATAAAGTTACCTGGATACAAAGTCACTACACAAAAATCAATAGCATTTCTATACACTAACAACAAAGGTACTTAGAGAGCAGTAAGAGAAATTACACCCTTTACACTAGCATCAAAAAAAAATGAAATACTTAGGAATTAATCTCACGAAAGAAGTAAAAGAGCTATAGAGTGAAAATTATAATACCCTGGAAAAGGAAATGAAACAGGACCTCAGAAAATGGAAAGACATTCCCTATTCATGGATAGGCGAACAAACATTGTAAAAATGGCCATTCTCCCAAAATTACTATACAGATTCAATGCCATCCCAATCAAAATACCACTAACATACCTCATAGATCTAGAGAAATTACTCCTAAAATTCATCTGGAACCAGAAGAGACCTAGAATAGCAAAGGCAATTCTCAGCAACAAAGGCAAGGCAGGAGGCATCACAATCCCCAACTTGAAATTACACTACAAAGCTACAGTGATAAAGTCAGTATGGTACTGGAATACAAACAGACCCGAGGATCAGTGGAATAGATTGGAAGATACAACCACAACCGCAAACTCACTCAACCACCTTATCATTGATAAACAGGCCAAACATGCTCGCTGGAAGAATGATAGTCTCTTTAACAAATCGTGCTGGAAAAATTGGCTGTCTATATGCAGAAGACTAAATCTAGACCCATGTCTATCACCATACACTAAACTAAAATCTAAATGGATCAAACATCTAAATATTAAAACAGAAACACTAAAACTACTGGAAGACGAAGTAGGTAAAAACCTCAAAGGTATAATAGGGGTAGGAAGAGAATTCATGAACAAGAACCAAAGTACACAGGAAGTACTTCCCAGAATCAATAACTGGGACCACATCTTATTAAAGAGTTTCTGCATGTCAAAGGACGTTTCCAACAGAGTGAAAAGAAAACCCACAAATTGGGAAAAAATCTTCATGGACAGCGCCTCAGACAAAGGACTTCTGTCTAGAACTTATAAAGAATTAAAAAAAATCAGACCCTCGAAATTCAAAGACCCAATCCAAAAATGGGCATCTGAAATGAATACACAGTTCTCAGATGAAGAAATGCGAATGGCAAATAAATACATGAAGAAATGTTCATCATCATTAATCATGAGAGAAATGCAAATTAAAACTACACTGAGATTCCATCTCACTCCAGAAAGAATGGCCAAGATAGAAACACTACCAACAACAAGTGTTGGAGAGGCTGTTGGGAAAAAGGAAGTCTTCTACACTTTTGGTGGGAGTCTAGACTGGTGCAACCACTGTGGAGGTCAGTCTGGATATTCCTCAAAAAGCTCGGTTTGGAGGTCCCATTTGACCCAGCTATTCCACTTCTAGGCATATTCCCAGAAAATCTAAAAACATCTTACCACAGTGATATATGTGCACCCATGTTTATAGCAGCACAATTTGTAATAGTCAGATCTTGGAAGCAACCTAAGTGCCCATCAACTGAGGAATGGATAAAAAAGTTGTGACATTTTTATATAATGGAGTACTACTCAGCTATAAAGTATGATCACATTGAAATATTTATAAATAAATGGACACGACTAGATACCATTCTCTTAAGTGAAATAAAACAAACTCACAAGGGTAAATACCATACAGTCTCCCTAGTATGAGATTTGATAAGAGTATATAAGACTTTATGTTAAGCATGAGTCCCCATCTCATAGCTTCGAAGTCTTTCAAAGTTTTCAATCATCAGTTGGAATGGTTTTACCTGTTTTGTTTGACTATATCATATGTGATGATATGAACAGCTGTTTTGAAGAAAACAAAACATTATGACAGCTATTTCTGATTTAATATCATCCTTCTTAGAAGTCTTACCATGCTTTTTTTGTTCTACTACCATTGGTTCTATCTATCACATTGTGTCTTATTGGAATTTGAATATGTGTGATAGTTCAAACAAAAAATTTTTTATCGAAAATGAGATATTATAGTACCCATTGATCATTTTCTGTTATTCAGTTCAGAAAGCCCTGTAATTCTTTCACTTTATGCATGGCTTTATACTACTGTGTTACTTTTGAAATTATTGTATTTGAAACTATGCTCAACTATAGCAGAGTAAGAGATATGGTGTTAGCTACTGTTGATGTCCAGTTGACTTAATGTAAAGTACTGTGTAGCCTATGTTGTCCTGTTCTGATCTGCTCTGTACTGTCCCCTTTTGTTTTATTCTCTTTCAAATAAAAAAAAAGTTACTTGTAATAATATGGGCTTACACTGGTGTTGTTTATTTAAAGGTGTTAATAAGATCTCTAACCTTCTATGCACGTAAGTACCAAAGGTTTTTATCATATATCTAACTTTAGCTTTATGTTGGTTATCTGAGGGTGCAACAAGTGATGTTACTATGCCTGTCTGTCTATCATGGCTGACATAAGGTAGCAGCAGTAACTGAGGGACAGCCTGAACCTAGCAAGGTTGGGGAGATGGGTCTAAGCCACCAAGTATGCCCAGGATTGGCTGTTTTCTATGGTGGCATCAGTTCTCATACCCAGCAATGCAGTAAGAGCTTTGTCAATTAATTTATGAGTACTTTTATGAAGTGAAATACCCTGGGTAAACCGAAGTTTATTGCTTAAAGGCTTGTTTTTAACAGGTTTATTTACAGGATAAATGGCAGGTGTTGTAACCTGCCTAACTAGCTTCTTTGCAGTCCTCCTGCTCTGCATGCACAGAGAATGACCTCCCTGAATTGCTTTTTAAAAGTAAATATTATAGACTTTCTAGATTCAGCAAATGTTCATTTTCCAGGAATTAGCTCACCACAAGAACCACTCCTTCATATCAATACTAGCACAACCTGTTTCTATCTGTATTTGCAAAGCTTGTACTGAAGAGCCCCTTAATGGACTCCTCAAGCTATGTGTATCCCTCCCTTTGCCTGTGTGGACCCCTCCCTATTGCCCCTTAATCAATCATCCAGCTGCCCCCCCTCACCTATTCCTCAGCTGTATACACCCTTTACCCCTTAATGGGTCTTCCTTGCCCACCGGGCTGTGAGCACCCCACCCTTAGCTTTGCAGTTTTTGCCTTTATGAACCCCTGTCCCACTTCGCTCAGGATGCAGTCTTACTGCTGCAAGGCTGCTGCATCTCTGGGTACCAGCTAAAATTTAAAAAATGCTTCCTTTTTGAATTTTTTTCTTCTTGTCTTTTTGGGTTACATCGGAGGATTACAGTCATTTGGGGTCTAATCTGGGGCTGGAGTCCCACAGCAGCAGAGGCAATTTCCATGGAAATCAAAATTGGCACTTTTACTCCAAAAGAACAAATATAAAGTTCCCCAGGTAAATCTAATTCTGCATGCTGATTGGTTCGATGGACCAGGGAAACTAGGGGCACAGAGACTGTTGTTAGTATGATTAGGACTGGATAAAACTATCTTAATTGGTTTTGAATTATTGGAGTATAGGCTCAGGGGTCTCTTACTTTTATTGAGGTATTTAATTTTGGCACATGATTTGGTTTTTTTGTAAGAGCATGCCGTTTTTTATGAAATTTAGATATACAGTGCTTTTTCCAGTGAAACCTTTTCATACAACCTAGAAACAGACTAGGTGCAGCTTGAGTAGTTAAAGGGATTGGCGTCCTTAGAGATGTTGCATAGTTTTGTCTAATGTATTTTTCTTTTTCATAATCAAAACATTTAATTACATTGATCAGTAAAGTGTTGGGATGCCGCCTGTGCTATAAGCACTAAAGTATGAGTGGAAGATCCAACATTTTGGCATGTTTGAATATAAGTGGATAAGTCTTTAGTGCATACGATTGATGTTAAGGCTCTTTTACAGTCCTCATTTGCATTGTCATTGCTAATGGAATAAGAATAATTTTAGCGGCTTCTTTATGAGAGGCTTGTCTATGTATTGCTTTTAGTAGTCAAGCTATAAACTCTGTGGAAGCCTCTGTAGAACCTTGTAAAATTTGCGGAAATGATTTATTAAGTGTACCATCTTCTGGGGCAGAAATCCTTGCACAATATAGTTGTTCTTTACATTGCATGAAAAGAAGAGGCACCTGGGGCGCATGCTTGAATATTAAGGTCAGCATATTGTCCCATGCCAGACAGCATTTCTTGTGCTATAACCTGAATGTTTTTATCTTCACTGCCCTGATTATTTTGTGTTTGCTCTGAAATCAGTGTCCTTAATTGTAATTGAAAATGTAGAAATTGTGAGGGTGAAAAGACATGTGAGAGCTAGGTGGGCCACATCATGTGGTATCATTTGAAAATCTTGAATTATGTTGTCTAAACAACCCAAAGTGTAAGGAGCCTGAACCCTATTATGGAAGATACTCGGAATTTTTTGAGGAGTAGGTAATTGAAAGCAGTGTGTGTTCCAAATTTTGCTGTGTTATTATTTGGATCATTTTCCTCAGATACTGGGAAACACAGAGTGTGAGCACGAATCATATATCACGGTACCTGGGGTTTTTTTTGAGTGGGGAAGCTGGAGTCGTGCTGTGATGTGTAACCACTGTAGCAGCTTCCAAGTAGGGTGTGGCAGAGTAAAGGCACATATGTAAATACATTGGAAAGATTTTGTATTTCTTGATGACTATCTTTAAGAATATCTTGTAACAATGAACTCATTAGGTTCTCTGCATTTTTAAAATGGGCTCCCTTCATCTCTCTCAACTGGTTTAGAGGCATATTACTGTGGTGATCTGAATTATTTGCCATTGTTACTTTAGGGCTCTTTTCTAATTCAACTGCCTTGGCCATTAGTTTGTCTTTTGTAATGGAAATTTGATGGTGGTCTGTGCCTATTCTTAAGTTAACTTACAAGGACTTGAGAGCTACTTTTACTAAATTAAAAGTAGCTATAGTTTCATGGTGGAGTTTATTTCTTTTTGTGGGTTCTTGAAGGGTTTAATCTATGTTATCCCAGACTCTCATATCAAGTGTCCCAGCTTTGGGGAAAGAAGGGTAGAATATAGTTCTTTGTTGGAGCAGTCGAAAAATGTTTTGAGGTGGTACAGTAATGTTTGCATCTTTCAATAATTTTATAATCAATAAATTAAAGTCTTTCTCTTCTGTAGATAATATTTTTGGCCCATCGTTACCCTTGGTGATTAGGGTATAAATTATTACTTGCATCTGAGCAATATAATTAAGAAAATGCTCTGCTTACCTTACTATTCATCATGCAAGGTCCAGTGGGTTTGCTTCTGAATGATGGTCGGTTTTTGTGCTGTGAAGGTCCTGTGTCCTGGACACTCTGCACACTAAATATTGTAAACACAAATGTTGAGTTCAGTCATCCAAATAGTGTAGTCCTCTTTCTAGTTTTCCTCACAATTCAAAAAGTTTTATTTGTCATCCCACTGAAACCTCATTGGAATCTCAGCAAGTTAATTCCAATCTACCATCACCAATCCAACCCACAGTGAGAGTACAAACACCAAGACACATTCCAAGTAAAGGGCTGCCAAGGGGTCCTAAATCCTATCCCCGTGCATACATGTGGACAAAGGCCAAGAATATTAATTTTTGAAAGATGCAAATTTCAATTTGTGAGGAAAGCACCACTGAACATGAGAAAATTATTGTTGGATGTCCTTATGTTTTCCTGCTCATCACAAGGAAATAGTTCATTTGATGAGCACTAGGGCTGCACTTCTGACCCTCATGTTTCCAATATGCTTATTTTCAGAAATGGATGAGGCGGCTTTGACCCTGGATGAGCAGCAATCTTGTGTGGAAGAGGTGAAATGTTTGCTTCTTTTGTCATTTTTTTTTTCTCTTTTAGAGACTATTGCTATGATTTAATCCTCATATTTTGTTTTCCTTTTATGGGGCAAATATTCATTTTATTATCTGAAAATTCACAGATGGAAAGAGATAGTGCAAAAATCATCAGAATGAAGCCAGGTATGTCATTTCCAAATATTGACCTCTCAAACAACCAGTTCTCCCTCTATTGTGCTGTGCCCTGGACTGGCCTGGACTCAGGTTGCTTTCTCACATAAGGAGATTGCTTATTTTACTAGACTGTTGGCTCTTTATCTGTTTCAGGCAGCTGAGTTAGTTCAAAATATTATAGGCAATCAGACAAGGCTGAGTCCTCAAAGAAGCCTGAGCAGGAGTTCAGCTACCTTGCAGCCTTTTAAGAGACAAGCCCGTCTTCCTATTGGCCAGATCCCAGATAAAAGGCAAAGCAAATACAACGAAATCCTAAGGATCAACATTCCAAATCCTTCTCTTTCACTCTGAGGCAGTCAAGGGTCAGGATCCCCACCCTTATAAGAACACCCAGTGCTGCTAAGGCATGCCCACTTACTCATTTGACTTAATCCCCCATTTGTTCCTAATTTAATCAATTTTCCCTGAGCCATTAATCTTACTAGTTGACTACCATTTTTTCCTGCTTCATGCCTGCCTTGCTAGTTACCCCATCTTTGGACCCATTTAACCTCATGATTTTACAGTAAGTAAGACCATAAAAAAAGAGATTCTTTGGAAACATGTTCAGGACTCCTCTGTATTTCCGATACAATCTTTCATTCTCTATACGTACATTCCACTCAAACTCTGTTGATCCTAAACTTAATTTTAGAGTACACAAACTCATACTAGACATACAGTAGGTTGCAAATTTCATTCCCCTATGTCAGAACCTTTTGAACACAATTGTGACCCATGTTCAACAAGACTCTCCACTGAGTCCTATAAGACAATAGCGTCCACTCCACCAACTCAGAGTACAGGCACTTAGTGCTAGCGTTATTAGGCCGGTAAGAGGAGATTAACATTTTTATTAGAGAACCTGGTCTAGAAGTCTATACAGTCTTGTACCCGAGCTCTACTCTTGCAGATAAAGACTTCTTTCTCTTTTCAGGCTTGGTTCGGAGGGCGGGCAAAAAACCGAAGTCAATCACTGAAAAAGGAGAAAACTTTATAAACTGTCCAATCAGTGGTGGCAAAGGGGGAGGGCCCTTCCGGTGTCATGGCTCCAAAGTGCTAGCCCTAGCACATTGCAGAGAGCACCTAGCTGGATTGTCTCTTTGCTGTGACTTGTATACGCTACAGCCTGTATAGCAAAGATCCTAAGACACCCTCAAACTGCGCAGTGCTAACGTTGTGGGACTGGAGCTCTGCAGCGGGGCGGAATCTGGAAGAGGTCCAGTTAGAATTGGTCCAAACTAATTGTGGTGGCTTAGGGCTTGGGATATAGCTCAGAGGCACAGCGCCTGTCTGAAAAGTGCAGCATCCTGTGTTCAAACTCTGGTTCCAAAGAGAGAGAAACCCTAACTGTGGTTGCTGGGGTGCCTCACGGTATCTCCAGATCCTGATGTAATGTGAGATGGTTATCGAGTACATCTTTGCTCCTTTTTCCTCTTGCTGATAGAAGGGAAAGACATTCCTAACTTACTAGATGTCCCGATTCCAAGAATTGTGACTTTTGTAGGGATTTTAGAACAGCAAAACCACAAGACTTGTGTGCTTGCTTGTTTTGTGAAGTGGGCAAAGGTCACAGGCTTCAAGAAAGGAAAGCATTTTAGTAATATGTAACAATTTCTTCTGCCACCGCTGGTCAGTTCATGGTATCATTCTTGAGACAAAATCTGTAATGAGGACATTGTCTGGCTTTGGTTTATGTATAAAATTATTGTGGACACTATAGCACAAGTAAAATGATAGGAGATTATCCCCAGTATATCAAAGATTTCCAGGTGTTCTTGATGATTAATTTATTAATTTATTTTTTAAGCTAGGATCTCACTTTGTAGTGCCACCTTACTTTGAATTCATAACAGATTTTTTGCCTCAGCCACAATAGAGCTGGCGCTACAGGTCATGCCCAACATGCTTGTTTGTCTGTTTGTTGGTGTAGGGACTGAACTCTGGAAGTTTGGTCTGAACTAAGAGTTAAATTTTCTTAAATTTTTGGTGAATTGATCTCACTATGTTTCCCTATGTGGTGTAAAATTTTGATAGTGTGTGTAACTCATTTAATGTGGGGAAAATACACCTGTGTTACTATATCAGTTTAAGTTTGGGATGTTTTTATACACCATGCTGTACCAAGATTTGAATCTTTGGGAAAAGTAAACATGAGTGATGTATGATAGTTCACAACTTTACTCTCAGACACTTGGGGACTGTGACAAATGTTACAACAACTGGCCTGAAAAAATGAGTATTACTCTTTTTCAATGCAAAATATGAATTCTGGGATTTATCTCCAGTAGATAGTACCTTGTTTAACATCTCTCTGGCATGGTAAAAAAAATTTCTGAAAAATACAGGAAAATTATTTAATGGAAATCTTACTTTTCAATTTCATTGTGTTTGTGATATAGTGATTTATGGTAATACTTGCTCATAATGGAAGACAGCAATGATGAACCGCTGCTCTTCAACAACAAGACACTGATGCTGAAAAGCTAGTGCTTAGAATGGACTGTATTCAATGAAGTCCATGAGATTTTCTTATTTTATTATGAATTTTGGATTATGTTATATATATTTCCTGAGACACAGATTAAGCAAATGTGTTGAGCAGGTGTAAGGGAGCTAATGTGTAGAAGTAATGTTTGCTCAATTGGGTATATTCTCACACATTCAACACATTTCATATTCAACTTTCTTTGGGTTGATCAGGATATTCTTTTCTAAGTCCAGTAGTGTCACTAGATTCATACCTTCAGATCCTCCTAAAGTCTTCTATGGAACATGATACTCAACTTATGGTATCTTGTTTTGAGTGCTGAATTAATTGGGTTCTCCAAAAACAACTGAATCAGAAGAATAGCATTAGTAGTATTTGGAAAAAGGAACACTATGAATTTTGGGTTGTTTACTTTGCTTTGAGGTGTTTGATGATGATGATCATTATGCAATTTGCCACTCTGTTCACACTGTCTGACCATAACAAGGGGGAAGGGTAGAGATTTTCAATGATCAGACCTAACCCTGAGCAGTTTGAACACGAGCCACCTACCATGTGCCTGGCTGAAGAGAAAGCACTTCCATTTGTAGTTCTACTTTATGCTGCTTTTGGAAATATGTCTGTTTTCACTTTGGGTTAAGTGCCTTACCATGCCAGTTTGCCTGCTCATGTAAGCCCACTTTCATTTCTGCAACGTTAATGGGCTGATGTCATGAATGTCCAGTACTGTGACATCCAAGGCTGTTTCCTCTTAGTGGTGATATATATGTCTCTGGGAAAAGAAATGACCAGGAACCTTTGTTACATGTTCCATACATCAAAAGAGACTGCAGTCTCTGAAATTCCCCTGAATTCACTTGGCCTGCCCACTCTATTTGGGTATACCATAGATGACTATAGAAACATTTGAACTGTGTGTGGCACAGTTCAAAAAGAGCACCAGCTTCAGCACAAGGCTGAGTTTAGTCTGTCTGTTGTAGCATCCTGTGGATGTCATCACAAAGCATGAAAGAGTAGAGGCTGTTGTAGCTTTTCACACTAGTGACTTCTGAAATGTAATGCAGGTGATAAGGACAGAAAGAGGGTGTGCAAGGAAGGGCAAGCAGAGAGTACTGTGGACAGACTCACTGAGCCTGGGTGTGAGGAGCAGAGGTAGAAATTTGGCCACTCTTGTGTCTTTGCTCATTCTTATACCTGGCCATTCAGGAGCTATGTCCACTGCTTCTGCTCTCAGTCATTTCCATCAATGCTAATTCAGTACATGAGAAAAGCTATATATATGTCTCAACATCTTTTCTTATAATCATGACTTAGGTGATGAGGAAGATTTAGAAGCATCTTGGGAGTGGAGGTGAAATATGTTGAACAATGTCACAGAACAAAGGAACAGACCTTTTTAGGAAGAGATTTTGTGCCTAAATATTGCTAGTTCTGTGCTTGAGGAACCTGCTATAGAAGAACTTTCTTTCCCTATCTTACCACTTATCATCATGATTAGATTATACCCTATGGCTTCATGTGCATTTGTGCACTGGCTGTAAACCACAGATATGAATGAGCCCTCTATGTGTGCTCTACCACTGAGCTACACTCCAATCTCATGTACGTATTTTAGTGCTCAAGTGGGAATGTTTTAGATTGTTCATACTGTCTTTTAATTCTTTCAATATTATTTTCTACATTTTTTTCACTGCTTTGTATAGCTGTAATTCCTTATAGGGACTCCACTGTTTGTCTCCACAGCATTTTACTTTCCTTTGCACAGTTACCAGAGAGCAGGCTTCTCCAGTACTGTCTCTGTTATAGGTGCTACAAAGAACATGTTCCTACTAGCTTCCCTGGAAGCAAGGTTTGAAAAAATGCCTTGAATGCTCAGAAGCCTCCTTTCAGTGGACACAGTGTATCTTTAAAAATCTTACTATGCACTTTCCACACTACCACCACCAGTTTTCTTTAGTTTCTGTTTCTTATCACAGTCAACACTGGAAGTTTTCTAATTGGACAAGTGTTGTGGATTCATAATGAAATTTAATTGCTCCTTTATAGTTTTTCTCTATTTTATGCTTCCAGTTTTAGGCATTCAATTTTTCCATTTCCTCTGCTAATTATTTTTTAGTACATACTCAGCTTTCTCTGTACATTTAATGTGTACTGATTTTTTTTTTTTGTACCGGCAGTCGAACTCACAACCTCACACTTGCCAGGCAGGTGCTTAAGCCACTGAGCTAAATCCCCAGCCCATGTGTGCTGATCTTGAGAGGTATTCACGGTTTCTATTCTTGTTTGATATAATGTAGCTTTATTATATTGACTTGCTTTTAATGAGCAATAAAAGTATGAGAAACACTGTTTTCTAGTTAATCTTGTGTTTGGCAATGTATGTGTCCCTATGTTTTTTCTCAATTTTTACATCTGGATTTCTTCACATTTATCCACAGAAATTTTATGACTTTCATTTTCATTCTCGTTTCGCTTTTTATTTGTCTTGCTTTTTAAGATGACACATGAATTCTTCTTTTATGTTAGAACACAAAAATGGTATTATCTGTGCCTTGATAAGTGGAAAAACTGCAGAAACTGTGCTTTAATAAATTGAAAAAATGAACAAACATCTTAATTATAGTCAGATTTTTGTTGTGTGTGGTACTTAGGTTGAGCTCCTGGATTATGCAGGCTAGGTAAGCAAGCTATCACTCAGGTCCATGCAAAATGAGAGTTTTCTAAGTAATGTTCTCTTCTGTCTTTGAAACTCTCTATGCCCATATGTACTGGTCCTGTGCTTGACTTTGCTTATAAACATGTTGTCTGGATTTAGGTAAAGATTACTTCAACCTGGAGGTGTAAACTACAGAGATTTCTTACCCATATTTGTATTACTAAGACTATATTTTAGGTTATGGTCAGATGGGTGTATAATTTTTCATTGTAATGTTCTTATTTGTATATCTTTGCTACACATCATAAATATATTCCTCGTGGGGAATCAGTACATACACAGATGGCATCTTCATCAGTGTCCCAAATATTTCAGTGAATCATTTGAAAATGCACTGAGAGATACATTTATGAAAATATTTTTGATTGCCACTTGAGTTGCTTGATAGTTTATTTCTTTCCCCCTTATCTGCCTATTATACTTTCATATTTTACATTCTGTGTATTTGTATACATCTACTATCTAAAATTATGAAATGATGATTCTGTTATGTTTATGTCTCTTAAAATAACCTGATTACCCAGGCACAGAGTTAGGCATCTCTAGTCCTACCATTCAGGTAGCTGATCCAAGACAATCAAATATTTTTGTTTTTGTTTTTGTTTTGCTTTTATACCTGAAATGGAACTCAGTACTTTGCTCTTGCCAACAGTCACCTTGCTGCTGAGCTGTTTCCCTGGGCCCTAAGGATCAAACACTGATGGCCAGCTTGTATCATATAGTAAGCTCATTTCTCTGATATTAATATATCTATACTTTCATGATTGTTCCTCATTTTTATTTTGTTCTCCTGTAACCTCTTTCTAGTTGTTACTGTCTTTGTCTTTTCTAATACACTAATTTATTTTATTAATTTTTCTTTGAGTTCTTTTGATCAATACCTTCTTAATTACATTTCTTAAAACTTGTATATTTAACTGAGATCATTGTTTTCAAACCATAGTATATCCTAAAATTATGATCTAATTGTATGTATGTTTTGATTTTATTATATTTACATTCTATTCATACCTTCTTTATGACAGCCATTATGAGGTGCCTTTGACTATATTCTTGTTTCTATGCATAGAAATGTTAAAGGTAAGAAAGCTATCTAGCTTATTACTGTACCCCATGAATACTTTCTGAGGTACTATCACAGTAAATGTTGTAAAATAAATGCTTGAATGTTGTATCAAAGTTAGTAGAAATGCACAGTCATGGAGAGAAAAATGGTTTCTCTTGACAGATATTTTGGCCTGTATGTAACCCTGCTTGATGTGTTCATGTCCTGAATATGTTACCATGTCAAAAGTGATGCATAGCATATATGTTGCTATTGAAATGTACAAAGCTGTCTCCTGATTGATGCTGATGCCCATAGATGAGGACACTATGGCATGAAGACAAAAAAGAAGGCTCCCATAGTTCTTTCCTGTCAGAGGTGCTGTCCAGGAGAATGTGAAGACTGTATTATGTCTCTTGTGTCTGAATATTTCCAGTTAATGAGCCTCAGATTTTTCTACAATTATGTGAAGTTGGCCAAACAATTACTGTTTCATATAAGATGATATTAAGTCTTTCTTTGGATCATAGTTTCCAAAGAACAAAACTCCTACTTTGTTGGGAAATGAAACCTTGTGTCTCTCTTGAGACCTGATCAAGATTTTTCTGCAGCCTAATATTATCATTTACTTTTCTTATACAGGGAAGCCTATGAAAAACATAAATAGGTTGATTTAGAACATTGTTGAATTTCTCCATCAATAACAAATCATTATACTCTGGTTTTTATGGAGGAAAACAGTTAGGTATACTGGGAGGCACAATGATATGGCCTAATACCATGTGAACTCCATACCAGAGCCTAAAACACAGATGGTTTTTCAGTGCAGTCTCTGCACCTGGATTATCAATAAACTGTGAGCTCATAGAAGCAATCTTGTTTCTATTAACCAGAAAATCGCAACTCACTCTTGTTTGACAGATTTTTGCTTTTGTCAGAATCTATACATGAGACACTTTGTTTCCCCAAAAATTCACTAGCAGAGCAGGATAGAAGTATCTGAAATTTACAAGAATTGAAGTAAAATCCCTCGTATTGCACCTAGAATATCCCATCAACCTCTGAATGGTGCTGAAACCTTTTATAGGGCTCCTACAGGCAAAAATGGATTACATTTCTCAGACGCCTTCTGACCTATCATGGTCTACATTCACAGTCTTTAATGATGGGTTCTCTCCATGACCAGGATTCCCACATTCCTTTATTTCAAACTGATTTGTGTGCCATGAGTGTTGCTTTTAACATTGCCTGGGGAATTACTTTCTCTATCTGAAGCCCTTCTGAAAAAAATGCCACCCTTTCATTGCAGCCATTAGTTTCTAGCAATTTTTTTCATGTTTCAGAGCAGCTTTCCCTTTTCTAGTTCATCAGTTTTTTTGATCACTGTTGATTTTGTGCTCATTTGATATGGAAATATTGTAACTGCCTGGAGAGAACAATGACTAAGAACAAAACTGTTCTCTGCCTTCTGTTTCTCAGAGCTCAAATTGAAAAATTCTCTTACATTGAACATGCCAGGTTAAAGTGTGATAAATTAAGCCAGGTGTCTTTAGATTTTCAGTAACATTTCAGGTGTCTGGAATTGGCAGTGTTTAAATATGATCTCAAACATTTGTGTTTATGATGCAGATGAAAGTGTCCTGGAAAAATAATTTCCAGGTAGAAGAGACTGCGTATGAATTTTTATGCACATGCAGATGAACCTGTCATGATGTTGTATCATGTTAGCCCATTCAGGGGTGTTAGGAATTTTTTAACAAGAAACCATTGAAATACATTTTATTCTAATGCAGAAACATGGTAAATACAAGGAAAGGAATATCTAATTTTTCAGAAGCAGAAATTGGAGAGTTTAGAGGGGGAGGTGCAAGGGAAGGGGGCAGATTTGTTTTATGAAGTCACACTAGCATGACTCAATCACACATTCAGAAGTGGGCTTTACAAATATCCTGTACATTTTTTGCCCAACCCAATTGTAATTGAGGGTATGGCATGACTCCACATTATTTATCCTTCATGAATATTTGTGTTGCATAGCAGAGAAACTCAATCTGTGAGAAGGAAACTACTATCATTCAGAGCTTACAGTCTCAAGTTCTTTTGTGTCCCTGTTGCATCACTAGATAGTGACCAATTGGATAAAGCATGTGGTCCCACTGTAGCATATAGTCTGCCCAATTTGTGGCTACATGTTTAGCTTCTGATTTCAGGGCTCTTTATGACTGTGAATGTTGTAATAAACCTGTCTTAAGGACATTGCAATGTATGGCTTTCTTTCATCTTTACACTTTTGCAGAATATTACTGTACTTTAAATTATTCTTTATGAAACAGTTGTGTTTCTTTTGGGGGGGCATATATTCATCTTCTAGCCTAAAATGCAAAGTTTGAGTTAGTGTGACAATTTTGACAATGGAGCTTTCCTGATTCTCAAATAATGACTTTTGAAACTGCCTGCCCCCTGTGCATTCCCTTGTGTTCTGGCCTGGCCTGAATCAGGATGGTTTCTAACATTAGAAGATTGAATGTTTGCTACAACATTGACCCTGGAACTTGCTGAACTTTGTGCAACTAATTTGAACAAAAAACCCACATAGTGCATTACGAAAACAGGGAAGATCTGAAAAGCCAGGATCAAAACCAATAGATACCTCCCAAGGGAGGCAAGGTGCACATCATGGAAAAGAACTTGGCCCAGACGTTTTCTGGTTACAATCATATATTTGTGCCTCACTCTTTCAGTTAGGGGTTTGTATCTCCTGCCACTCTTACTGCTGAGGGAGAGCAATGGAGCAAACATCAATCAGCAATAAAGAGTCAGGCTGCATTAACTGTCCAATCATGTGAGCCAAAGTAGAAAGTTTCTTCCTGCCATCTAGGGACCAAAGAGCATGTTTTCAGCGCATTGCTGAGCATCAACCCTCATGCCTTGCGACAGCTTTCTGTGATTTCTTCTGACTTTTGCCTGCTTAGAGAGGACTCTATGAGACCATGTTCTTGTGGTGATGATGTTGTTTAACAGAAACAGAGTATTGTATGGAATTGGTATCAGGTCTGACTGGAAGCACCCAGAAGTAGCTACAGGGAAGTACAGACTCCATTCCTATGTTCAGACTCTGAAGTTCTCCTTGTCTTTCATGCTTTTGTTCATGTTTCCCATTTCTGAGTCAGTGTTAGTTCAGAGTTTCCTGCATCCTGTCCCAAGCAGTGTCACTGCGAACCCACTATGCTGTCTTGGTTGGCACCAGGCACAGCCATATGTATACTAGTCTATCGAGAGTGGTTTTACTGACTCTAACTCAGGTGTGTGTAGGAACTTGGTGTATCTGGTTGTGCCATATCCCTGGTCTGTTTCCTTTCAGCAACAGACCTCGAGGTTCTAACATGCATAAATGTCTGCAGTTCAAGGTCTTCCATCCACAGCTCATGTCAGACCTCTGACTTTTTACACTAATGGTGAATTTGAAGTTTCCAATATTTCTTTTTTTGAAAATTTTTAAATTTTATTTTGAAAAGGAGTAAAATTAGACACAACAAAATGGAACAGAACAGGACATAAGAAAGCATAAATTTCAAAGCTAGACACCAGAGATCTTCACTGTCTGTCATACTGTCTCTTGTTTTCTTCCAAATGGTTGTCCTTATCTTTGCATATGGGGAGCTCATACTAAATAACATAGCCAATTTTTTCACAAGATGTGTAGTTCACTGGCTCCCACTTGCTAATTAGGGGGGAGCAGGAGGGGGGACACGGGATGGGGGACACGATGATGTGAGATGCCTGATTCTCAGCCCACATACCAGCAGGATCACAGCCACCCCCAGAGAACACCCAAGGAGTTCCTTGTTCTCCCTGCACCCCAAGTCAACCGCATGTTACAGGTCCCCTAAAGTCCGCCATACTTACCTCCTATTTCTTTCTGATAAATTGACCATTCCATTTCCAAAGATCTGAAATGACCAACAGACCTATTTGAAACCAGCAGCTACAGCAATCTGCTGGCCTTGCTTCAGGGCCACCCAATATTTCCCCACATTGTTATCTATATAAAAGGGGCATGAGAATCTAAAAAATGTTTTAATATCACAGGTGAAGTGGCTTGAGTTGGGGTACTTTTACCAAGTATGGAGTGAAGTGCTCCTGAATTCCATACTCAGAAACCCAAAACACTGTCACCTTAATTATTTGTGTCCTACTTCTACTCACAATAATAAAAGCAGAGATTGTGTTTACATAATAATGTAGGATTAGGTCACAATCCCAAGGAGAATCATAGGAAAGTTTTTATTATAGAAAAGAAGAATGCTGCTGCCTAATTCCATGGAACCGTCATGATTGAGTTTAATGTCATCTACGCAAAGTGACTTAGTGTATTTAAAAATGAACATTTGGAACTCAGGCACTTATACCCATTTTTTTACCAGATAATGTTCAAAGTGTAAGGACCAACACAAAGTACTTTGTGACCACTCATCATGGTATGCAAAAGTAAGGAAGCATATGGCTTGCCCCCTGGGCACAGGCAGACAGAGGGTAAAAATGCCAACTGCAGGGAACAAAGATAAATGAATCTTTTAAAGTGATTCAAAGAAGGCAAAGGCTATTAGGTGGAAAGAGCTTAGTAAATGTAAGTGGGAAAAATTCTCTGGACATTTCATCCCTCAGAGGGCAAAGTCCTTGAGGAATCTTGTGTGAGTACTTCAGTGTTTTCAGATATCCAGGTGCTTGCATTGCATCTTGTCATTTTCATCAGCCTCTTTTTCCCCAATAATGCAGGTTCTGAGATAAGAACAGTGCCTCTTCTGTCACATAGGTTGACTACTAAGACAATCGCTTCCAAATGGAACCCCATATTCCTGCCTTTTTGTTATAAACAAAAAGGAAAAAAAAGTAAAGGAGAGATGGATGCTGTTTCTCATGGCCACTGCCTGAGGGCACATGGGTTGAATGGGCATCACAGTGTGAAGGAGCGCCTTGAAGAACCATTTCACACTGAATGCAGGGGAAGACAAACAGCTGCCAGCTAGCAATTGTCTGATGTAGTATTATGTGAATTGTGACAAGTGTCTGGAAACACAGCAGTCAAAGAAGAGCCGTGAGGTCCATCCCCAGACACTAGTCCATGAGGCAGCCATATATCATCTAATTTGTGAGGTCTTTCCACTAAGCATTTTGGTTGCATCTCCTACTATGCCTAATTTGCTTGAGTAAACAAAACATCCTTTTCTTGAATGATATGTAAGCCACCTTTTTCCACCATTAAAATACATAAGCTTTTTTGGTTTGGGACTCTCACTGATTCTACTTAAGCAGATTCTACTGAAGCATCTACTTGTGATGTTTCACAGTGGCTTGGGGTATCTCTTTAAGTTTCTGGAGAGATCTTCAAATAAATAGCAATAGGTAAGAGAGATGTTGCCAGTCCAGTTATTCCCGTGCCTATTGAAACAGTGATTTTCAGGTCAAGAAGAAAAGAGATTAACTAGATCACATTGCACTGTTGAACTTGGGCTTTTACTTTATCAGGAAGGCTCTGGTTTCCCAGCCCTATACATATATGTGGTGCATCATTTAACTGTGTAGATGTCCATGTCCAGTTGGTGGAAAGGCACAGCGAGGTTGAGTTCCTATAGTGGAAGAAGATACCTGGACTGTGTAGAGAAAATTGATTATGAATTTCAGAAACATATTTTCATCTCCTTTATTAATTATTCCAAATGTGTAATTTGCCTGACAGTACAGCACTTATAAGTGGTTGAAAGTTTCTTCTGTACTCTTACCAATTCTCCTACTAGGGAGACTATATGGTATTTACACATTTGAGTTTGGTTTATTTCGCTTATGAGTATGGTCTCAAGTTGTGTCCATTTATTCATAAAAATCTCAATGTGATCATTCTTTATAGCTGAGTAGTACTCCATTATATAAAAATACCACTATTTTATAATCCATTCCTCAATTGATAGGCACTTAGATTGTTTCCAAGATCTGGCTATTACAAATTCTGCTGCTATAAACATGGGTGCACATATATCGCTGTAGCATGATGTTTTCAGTTCTTCTGGGAATGTGCCTAGAAGTGGAAAGCTGATTTAATATCGTCTTGTTTAGTAGTCCTACTATGCTTTTATTCTTCTATTACCATCAGTTCTATCATGTTTCATCTTATTGAGATTTTAATATATGTGATAGTATAAACAAATTTTTTTATGGAAAATAAAATACTATAGTAGCCATTGATCATTTTCTGTTATTTGGTTCAGAATGCCTTTTAATTCTTTCATTCTTTTGAAAGGTTTTATAGACTTTTGTTATGTTTCATATTATTATATTTGAAATTACGCTCAACTATTGTAAAGAAAGGGATATTATAGTAGCTACCGTTAATATCCGGGTGTCTTGTTGTGAAGTGCTGTGTTGTTTATGTTGTTCTGTTATGATCTTCTTTGCTCTGTCCCCTTTTGTTTCATTGTCTTTAAAATTAAAAATGATTACAACAGGAAATTCCATCTGATCAGAGAATTCTGAGGAGCAACTGTGGTTTGTTTTTTCCAGTAGAGGAAAAATGTCTTGATGCCTATCAGCTACTGGGAGAAATGATTGAAAGTGAGCACCAGAAGGCAGTGAGAATGGGTAGTAGTCTTGAGTGCAGACTTTCTTGGATGCATCTCTGCATAGGGGCAATGACAGCCCTTGCTGAAACCAGACTTTACTAAGCAATGAAGCAGTAGCAATGTGAGGAGAGACTGAGAAAAAAAGGAGTTGATTTAATGAGGTTATTTAATTTGTTCAGTGATGAACATGACCAGTGTGTGCCAACAAGATTAGCATAAAATTATACTAGTGAAGGGAAGGTGTCCGAACAGACACCTAGAAGACATATTACACTGAATAAAAGGGTGGTTTGAAGGGTTAGATCTGAGTTATTGGTCATTGGGCAATCTATAGTCTGATTAGAGTCCTTATAAGGGGTGAGATGAGAAAGCAGCATCGTGGTCTGTCTGTTTGGGACCCAAACCTCTCGGACCCGCAGAGTGGCCCGGGCAGTTTGGATTGAAACTCTGTGCAGACCTCCATCTCAGTGCGACTCTTTGGGACTGGTAGGCCCGCCCTTCATCCACAGGGAACTGCCTGGAGACCGGCATCTGGGCCAGGTCTGTTTGGGCCCATAGCCCTGCCCTTCAACCCAGGAAGTCTCCCAGAAAGCAGCATCACAGCCTTTCTGTTCGGGACCCGAACCTCTCAGACCCGCAGAGTGGCCTGGGCTGTTTGGATTGAAAGTCTGTGCAGACCTGCATCTCGGCGTGACTATTTGGGACTGGTAGGCCCGCCCTTCATCCACAAGAAACTGCCTGGAGACCGGCATCTGGGCCAGGTCTGTTTAGGCCCATAACCCCAACCTTCACCACCAGGAAGTCTCCCAGAAAGCAGCATTGCAGCCTGTCTGTTTGGGCCCCGAACCTCTCGGACCCGCAGAGTGGCCCGGGCTGTTTGGATCGAAAGTCTGCACAGA